>JAQFYZ010000080.1:0-77907 GCA_034695085.1 Cylindroiulus punctatus
GGGTGCAGAATCATATTCTGCACGAAAAAAGGTTGAAAACGACTCGCCAGGGTGACATTTTCACCCTTTTGTTGATACCCAAATGCCATAGACTTAGCATGGGGCAGTTTTGTCGCTATAAAACGGTAAATATTGACTAAAATCACCGGATTTTTTGCAATTCCCATTGGCATTTTGGTGTAGAATCATGTCCAGTGCGAAAAATCGCGGTAGCTACGCTTAATTTTGTGTTATTTTAGTTTTTGCATCAAAGCCAGTACAGGGTGGCCCGAAAAGCATGGTGGGCAAACTTGGCTATTTCTCGGCGAATACGTGCTAGAATGACCAAGTTTTTGGCGTTTAGGATTGCCCACGTACTCTAGTTTCATAATCAATATTGAAATGCGCGGGGGGAAAATGTGTGTTTTCGACCTTTTCCTGAAAAAACACCAAGGCTATAGTCTTGGAGTTTTTTCAAAAAACGCATGGTGATAAAATCATCGGGTTTTTTGCTATTCCCACTGGCACTTGGGTGTATTTTAATGTTCTGTACTTAAAAGGTTGAAAACCACGCGATAAGCCGAAATTTTCACTATGAATTTCACGAAAATGCCATAGACTTTATATGGGCGGGTTTTTGCTCTATAAAACGCTAAATTCTTGTTAAATTCATCGGGTTTTTTGCATTCTGCACTCGTATTTGGGTGTAGTTTAATGGTCTGTACTTAAAAAGGTTGAAAACGACATGATAGTGAAATGAGTACCCTGAAATTTGCCAAAATGCCATAGACTTTATATGGACTGGCTTTTGCTCTATGAAGCACTAAAGCATTTAAAAAATTTGCTGCTATTATCGAAGGAGGTTTATAATGTTAACCTTACCACAATTGAAATCAATTTATTCGAGACTTGGTGTTGTTCGCTTCTTTCAGGATTCAGGGTAATGTGGGATTGCCAAATTAATACCTTGGATTACCAATCCTGATGATTTTAAACTGTTTAAAGGTCATATGTAAAACTGGTATGCGAGGAATGCGGGCGATTTCTATGATGGCAAAATTTCTGGAATTCCTCAGGGTGGTATTTACTAGCATACGAGCTGCACATCACGCATTCAGCATGCAAACACTTTGGCTGACCGCTATAATCTTCATCGTGAGGGTACTGTATATTATTTTTTTCTTCTTTTTACGTTTTGACATTTGTTGTGATTGTGTGTTTATGTTTATACACTGTAGATCATTTCGTTTCCGTTTAAAAAAGTGTTTTTCCTCGTACATGTACGTGCATGTGAGGGTTATTTACGATTGACATGAATTGACGGGTACAGTGAATGGTAACCAACTGTGCGCTTACGTGTGCCCTGGGTGACAGATAACAAAGTTTGAGTTTATCCTCTGATAAAATGTTGGCATATTATTATATTTGAATTTTCCTTATAGAAATCTGGGATACAAATTATCGGTTTTGATTTGAATAAGGTCCACCATTTATAGAGGGAGGGGGTGGGTCCCATGCATGATTTCTATAGTGTATATAACACCACCGTAACATACTCAAGAGGATCGTACGTACCAATGACTGATCGGGTAAGCGAAAGCCACTTGTGGAATTGAACCAATTTGGGCCTTGAGTATTTTTTGCTTGTTGAAGGTACCAGCAGCAAAAAAAGTATTGGTACAGCAAGAAAAACATGGATCATGTCTGTATTATGTAGCCTACATTACATTGTTTATGTAATAGCAACAAAAACATTTGTAAAATGTCAAAATTGACATTGGGAACAGTGCATGGGTACTAGCATTGCAGGACATGAGAATGCAAAGTACTTGGGTGCCAGTAAGATGGGATAGGACAGTTTGGGAGCATTCTCGCTGGAAATGCATACGAAGACAGTGCGTGGGTGCAAGATCTGGGAGTGCTCTTCGGTGTCAGCAGGGTGACAAAGGAGATAATTAAATCAAGCCATATTTATACAAATAAATAAACAATGCAAATACATGTATTCACTAAGTGAAAATTCAAAAACTGATCATTTTCTTTTTCGGTTGGCAAACGACTTTCCGGCAATTTAATGTCACCCCTTTCTGTTTTTAAATGTTCGAAGCTCTCAGTTTTAGACGAGTTTGGGGGTCTCCTTTTTCCCTAGTGCCTAGGTGCAATCTGACGGCCTATAATCCACCTTCTCATTTCACGCAGGGTCGCACGAGCTATGTTATTGGCACGTGCATCGAAAAAATAGTGGCAAATGGGGCATTACCAGAGTATGTGCATAAACGTGTCAAAAAATCAGCTAGACTTCGTCGGTTCTGTCGTATTCGTGTCAGCTGTTTTTTTCTCCTTTGTGAATTCTTCTTCAAATTCCTCTTCAGTAATCTGTACAGAAGTCATATTCTTTAAACACACCTGTATGCATTGGCGAATACTAAAACTTATACATTGTATGTTATAACCTTTTTCTTCTTCAGTTGCCTTATTAATTTCACATCATTATTCAAATCTTGCAAGTCTTCTTCACTCATCTTCTCCTGCTTGCGTTTCAGCGCTTTTTTAGCCTTCTTCTCCCTGCGCTTGGTTAGCTTTTCCTTGCTCTTTGACCAAGGAATGCTCTGGGGAATAATCGGAGAGATACAGCATTACTTATTGTTGCTTTAATGTTAAACAGAATGACGAAATTTAAAACCAAAATGATTGCTCTACCTTTTTTGGAGCCACTTTTCTATTCGGCCACAAGCCTGTTTCCCGATAAACAGTTAAGTTTTCCTGTCGTTTTTTCTCACGAGTTTTGTCCCTGTAAACGTACAAAATTGAAAAAGTGAAGGAAACGCAATTAAGAATAATTTGAAAAAGTCTGCAAAATTAACTGACTTGTATTTTATTGCATTGGCATCACTGATAGATGGTTGAAAGCTTTTGACATCTTTTCCTTTTAACTCTGGCATTCTGGGCATCTGTAGGAGGGCAAAGCCAGTAGCGAGTTCACCGAAATCTAAATCTAAACTTACAACAATTTGGCTCAGAAAAGTTTCTTTCCAAATTAATTAGTAGAATTTCCATTAAACCTCACCATTGATTCTGAATAGCACTTGACGGCATTCGTGCTTCGAATACGCTTGGATATAGGAGACGAAGGCTCGATTAGCTTTATCAAACATTGCCCTAAAAATTAATTAAAATTTGAATATGAATGTGAATTACTTTGACAAATCTTGACCGTTAAGGGCCAGTACCTACCTGTCCATCTGACAGATTTTCCTGATTTTTGGCAAAAAGTCAATGGTGCTTTCCGGACACGCCATTTCTTCAACTTTAACCTAGACAATAATAAAAACATGAGATATACAAAGTCCAATACAATGAACATTGCAACATGTTGCATCACATACTTTCTGATTAATTTCCAAGAAATTGATGTAGGCGTCTTCATTTGGCATCAACAATAGCAGTGCATTTCCTTGGTTTCCTATACGTGCAGTGCGTCCACAACGATGTACGAATGCCCTTTGAATAGAAACGGGGAGCCATAACATTTCAGATGATTCCCAAAACTTGAACTACCACAAGTTACTCTATGACCTATAGTTACTCACGTAGCAGAACTCGGGGGATCATATTGAATTACCCAGTGAATTTCTGGAATGTCAACGCCACGGGCCATCACGTCAGTACAAACCAAAATCCCGCTGTAAAATGTTACCAAATCCGTTCAATATCTGCAGACATAGGCCAAATCAGGGCTTTTAACTTGACACTGTACAAGCAATAGATACCTCGACAGTTTTTTGAACTCGTCAAATACCCTGTGCCTTTTCTTCTTCATTTTGCCATGAATGCTTAGAACGGTAACATTTTTCATTAACCTGAAATTCGAAATAATGGTAATACCTTAACTTGCACTATCAAGAGCCCCAATTCATTAACTCTTGAGTGACAGACTGAAATGCACATACGACGTAATGAGTTTGGTAAAATACTCGACACATGCGCAAGTGCTGAAGAACACAAGAACTTTTTTGTCAGATTTCCATCCGTGCAGAAAATGCATCAGGCAGTTGAACTTTTGGTCAGGCTCGCATATCTGAAAACGTCAAAATGATGATGCAAGTTAGCAACTTTTTGGGAGTGAGCTGCGGGCCTTTGCGATCCTTGTAATACCGTGTAATAATTCTTCAGGGTGGATGGAGTCCTCTGAATCATTTCATCATGGGCGTTTTTTTCTTTGACAGAAATGCAAACAGGATTTCTCAGTCCAGCTCGGATCAGTGCTTCTACCTCCTTGGTTTGCGTGGCAGAAAACAGACCAGTCCTCCTCAGCTTTGGAAAATAACTCAAAATGGTATTCAAACTGAAAAAAACGGACACAAAATGGTCAGCCACGACACCAATCCAAACGAGAAGAGCTTGAACGCTTGACTTGCCATGATTCGAAACCCATGTCGAGTAACCTGTCCGCTTCATCCAAGACTAACACCTCCTGTTAAGCTCAGTTGATTAATTAACCAGCAAAGAGTTTCAAGCCACAAACGAGATCTGATTTTACCAGGAACTTGACGCTCGCAGCCAAGTTGAAATCCTCAGTCTGCCTCTTGGTCAAAAGGTCGTCCAAACGACCAGGTGTAGCCACGATGATGTTGCCTCTGTTTGAATATATAATGCAGAATTTAACGTTTTAACTTTGCTTTCAAAGACTGTCCCGATGCATCTCATTAGACATTCATGGTCGATCCTTACCCTGTCTCCATGAATTTCTGAATGTCCTCCATGGGGTTATTGCCGCCGATGAATAATGCGTGTGATAACTGTGGCAAATATTTCAAGAAGTGGGATAGAACTTCGTGTATCTGAAAGGCCAGTTCTCGCGTCGGAGTGATGATGACGGCCCCAACCTATGAAACGAAATAGACAACGTTTACTAGGAAAAATACACTAACAAGCCTTTTTGTTTTTTGATTACATGTACTCGTGGATGCGTTTGTACCTCGGCTTTCCTCCACTTTTCCTCGCGCCGCAACATGATCTCCAGAATGGGAATCACGAATGCCAGCGTCTTGCCGCTCCCCGTGACAGCCTCTGCAGCCACATCCTTGTTGCGTAAAAATAAAGGAATGCAGGCAGCCTGAAAACAACATACAGGTTTGTTCTTTATTCATGCAAAACTACATAACAGTTGGTTAGCTAACTTCTCCAACAACACCAATCACCTAAATATCACACTAAATAGTATATACAATACATGTACATGTATATAATATTGTGGCCGATAATTAGGAGGATAGCTTACAGGGCAATCACTGCATATCATAATTTAATTGTGTAAAAATATTTATTAACATATACAGTACCTAATTGTACATATACCTATATCTAATATACTTGTCAAGGAGAACAATATGTGTTTTCTTTCGTTAAAGATCATAATTATGTTCAATATATTGATTACCGGTACATTTTGAACAAAAATTATGATAGCATGCATAAGTCTTATACACGTACATGTACAGTATGTAGTAGTCTATTTTTTCGAGGTAATTAAAAAAAAAATATCTCATGTCGATGACAATTTGTTTTCAGAAAACAAGCGAGTTTCAAAAACTTAGTAATTTTGAAAATAACGCTTGTCATTTAGGTAATATAAACATATAAAACATTTTCAATTTGAACGATCGTGTACACGTGGTTTGGGCTCGCCGATTTCGCCTTTGACCCTTGCCCCCTTACCCCCGCCGTGAATGGACAGCATCAGACTCACCTGCACAGGGGTCATTCGCTGAAATCCGAGATCTTTAAGGGCATTTAACGTGGTTTCACGCAATTTTATATCCAGCTTATCCCAAGTTCCTTCCATGTTTTGTCCTTGTATGAAAATGGAATGCAAGTTGTCGACTGCTCAACAACAGTTCGACATTTTAGCAATGGCGCTTTAGTATCCAGACTAGTGTCCACCCCCGATTCAGATCCTCCCCGAATTTAATTTGAGCGGGAAGATTTGAAATATCTTTCCCCTCCATTAATTTCGATCATCTTGGCAAATGGTAACGACATCGATGATTTGTAATATAAATTTATTTCTTACCTTGTCCACTGAGTCGCCCTCCAGAGAACTAACCAAAATCCAAAAAACCAACATCATAAATCCAAAAAATAAGTATAAATTTCGTTTTTTTAAAAATGTGTTTTGCTGTGCTGACTCCCTAATTATTGTCATCACTATAATGATGGCATGCAATGGGTATGAAGAGAGTACGTGTTATGTTAGGGTGGTTATGTAGTGTTTCACTTTTGAACTGAATTTTATTTTGAAATTGCGCTTTTAACTGATCGGTGATTTGATATCATCATAAACTGTGCTGTGAACCAAATTCATTAAATAAGAAAGTTTAGTTCTTCTAGCTTTTTCCTATACGTGGTCCTTGTAAACTCTAACAGTTTGTTTTAAATTTGAAATAGGTGTATTTTTTTTTTTTTTTTTTTTTTTTTTTTTTTTTTTTTTTTTTTTTTTTTTTTTTTTTTTGGTTTTTTATTGGCATAAGTTTCCATTTCTGAACCTTATACGATGGGGATGAGGAAGATACCTGCAGTGATAAAAACTTGTAAAGAAACTCCAATTTCTTTATGGAAATAATTGATATCGTCATTAAGTTTTACTTTATTATTTAATTACTTCTGGATCGTATACCGCATTGAAGCGAAACGATTTGCTGTAATAGCTCGGGACAAAACGAATTTGGTTTCGTCGTTTTTACTAGTGCAGGTGCTTTTTATTTATTGAGCACTTCGGGGCATACCTGTGCCGCTATTTTGGCCAATTTGAGAAGCTTCCGAGGGGTCATTGGCCTCTAGGTGGACCCATCTTTTCTATTTTAATGCCTAAATGTTGCTTCCAGGTGTCAAAACCATAAAGCTTGTCGCAATTAATTCCCCTCCTTTTTAATTATTTTTTTAGCTTAGGTGAAGTCTTAAATAGGAGCACCCAATTGGCGCTATATAAAGGGGTTAGCGCTACAGGGTGTCCCGTTAAGTTTGCCCAAGGCGACGCTAATTTAACGATGGGCGTTTATTACGCCTCTTCGGGGCAGGTGTATACCTATAGAAAATCGAAAAAACTAGTTTCGACCCCCTCACATATCCGGATAGTCTAAATTTGCCAACAGAGATGATTTTTTTGTTGTTTGAAATCGTGCTTTTACTGGCAGACATTTCCGAATCAATAAATACAGTTAAGTAGGAAAACGTATGGGTGTCAGGTATTCTCGTTTTTGGCTTAGGGCAAGATTGTCGGAGGGTTCAACGACCTAAAAGTTGCTCTGTCTCGCATACAACCTATCTCTGCCATCGTGATCTTGCTTGACATTCTGGTGATGGTTGTACGTGCTCCAGACTCTGACTTGGAGTTTGTCTCAAATTTTAAATTTTTCCCTAGAGATAGAAATGCTCGCAATATTGATACGATAAAACTCGCTACCATGTCCACTAAATTATAGCTTTTAATTTCAAATTAATTTTTAATCTGCGATTTCTAAGGGGATGCTCACAAAATGTGCTTTTTGATAATGGCTGACCCATTTGAATGTCAGCGCCTTCTGTGACGTATCCCTCACAATTGTGTGCTCAGTCGGGAAATTTCCTAATCACATAGGATTTTTGCAAGCGTTTCATTGTTATTTTTTTGATCATGCAAGGTTCATACGTACCTGGAAAGTCAGGGATAGTCAGGGAAATGTAAAATGTTCAGGGAAAGTCAGGGAAAATCACGTTTTTGTTGGAAATTCAGGGAAAGTCAGGGAAAATGATGATGTTTGCTGGTAAATTAGTCAGTTTACATGTATATAGTCTGTTACACCTCCCCTCTTCATGAAATATTGAAGAAATCCACAATATTGCTATGCAAAAAGATCTTGGCATATTCTGCAATAACCACCTAACCCCCAATTTTTTTCCCATGGAATGATTTCCAAAAATGTACTAGCTTTCCCTCTCTTGTCCACACCAAAATCACATGGTCCATGCCCATTGGTGTAACTAGAACATTTGTCTAGAGAATTCGTGGTCAGGGGGATGGCTGCAGTGAAAACCATTTTTTTTTCAAAAAATTCGCAAAAATTGGTTACGTTTTATGCAAATATTTGGCAAAAATCGGTTCACTTTTTTGCATTTTTTTTAAATGTGAAAAGTTTTAAAAACACCCAGTATAAATACACAATTTTAAAGTCAGGGAAATTTACTTGGGTTAGTCAGGGAAGTCAGGGAGATGACTTTGTAAATTTGAGTATGAACCCTGTCATGAATCCCGAACCGGCAAATTCGAAGATAACATTTGCGGACTTCCCTAAAATGGATTGCTAAACTAGAATCCTTGTGCAAAGAATGCTAGAACGTGGAATAAAAATTAGATCAGAATTGATGAATTGTATAAAAGGTGTAATAACGAATTGCATAATATATTTCATGCACATGTACAGCATGTAACGCAATAATTTTTGTGAAATTCGAAGGCGATTGCACGTTAATGCATGGGCGTTTTTTTTCTCAAACGAGCTTTTAATCATCGATTAAACGTACATGTAAATGAACCGGTTGCCTTTTTGCATTCCTGGCTAGGAATTCAAAAGTGAAAGTGAAATTCTTTCTAGATTTCGAGGCCTTTGTACGGACGTGAACTCTCGTGCTTTTCTCGAATCACGGTCCCCATTTTTAGATCGCGCCTCTTATCTTCATTGAAAATCATAACATGTTTTCATTCGCATTTTTTTATCTTAAGTTTTACAGTTTTATGTATGTAGGCCTATGTGTTACAGGGGATTTGGGCAATTTGAAATTCGCAACTTTTCCTACGATTTCATGACTGTAAAACATTTCTCCCCCTAAATTTTAGTAGCTAAAAAGTTTTTAAAAGTTTGCAACGAGACAAAGGAAACGTTGTTAATTATTCTCCAGGTAAAACTGCCTTTCATGTCATGTACGAAATATAGAGAGGGGCAGTGGTTTTCGGACCTTTAACCCCTTTAAACTTACAAATTATTGAGGGCTCAAAGAGCTTTTATGATTCTTTAAGGTGTGGATTATGGCTAGCTTATCTTGCTCTAATCCTGGTAATCCATCGTTCACCTACTACCTTAGAAAATGATTTTGACCTCGAGGCCCCCAGGGCTCAGCTGACCACAGTTTGAGAACAGCCACTGGCGCATAATAACCAAGATTGAGGCTGCACTTGATACAGTATATTTAGTGGGGAATGTTACGTCATTGGGTAAACTGGAGCATCCTCATCGAACCAGAAAGGTTATTTGGGTTCACTTTGAATCAAACAATTGGGTGCACTCAAAAGCTGACCTCTAACAGGATCGCCATACTTTTCTGGAAATCAGGAAATTCCGAGGAAATTTGAAATGAAAAGGCAGTTTTCAGGGGAAACTACAGTACATTTTGTTATTCATTACTCATCTTGTACACTGTAGGTATGCATTAAAAAATTGTTATGTTGAAAAAATCTCTGGATGTTTAGGTAGTGAAAAACTTATTGAACTGCAGTATGCATTCTTTCATTCCTCGGCAGTATACTGTACTTCTTACATGTACAGCTGTACATGTAGTTAGTAAATAAAATCTGAGGCAACATGACATGACCTGAAAATCAGGGAAATAATGTACAGTACATGTAATAATTATACGTGTGGTAACACTGTCTAAAATGTGGACTGTGATTTTAATAACACAAAGTTTATTGGTTTATTGGCCCTTCCTTCCAAACGTTTTCCCAACTACACCCATGCTTCGTCTCAAATCAACTCAAGGATAATACTGAACTCGAATTAAGGCACGTAAAACAGGTTTGCATGCTTCCATGCACCTCTTGAGGCCTTCATGAATATCAAGCTGGAAAATGTAATGTACATGTAGGTAAAGATGTGAAAATGTTCCAAATGGACCAGGGTCGTCTAACCATTGGTTTCTGCGGGTAGATCTTGTTGGTTCTGAACCTTGCTAGAGGACGTTGCCCCTGTCTAACAAATGACTGACCCCCATGTGCCAGCCTGTCTTTGTTGTTTAGGCCAACAACAAATCTTTCGCTTAGCACTTTGTTGTTTTCTGGTGGTCAGCATTCTCCCAAAGACACTGTCGAGTGGCCGGACGAAAATGACCTTAATTGCATCAGTTGCAAATGCTTCGAGTGACATTATTCCAATGGCTTCTCGCCTTCGTTTATTTGTGTTTAATTCCGTTTGGTCCCGAAACACAAATTTTGGCCACTTGACCCAGACTGGCGGTGACCCCGGCGGGAGAATAACCTCGTATTGCCCGGCTATTGAGGTTTGGAGCAGTTGACCCCGTTGACACCTGGCAGTGACACTCATCTGCAGCGCCATCTATTCAATTTAATACACCCACACCTGAGGTACCATTTCGTGGGGGTAGAAGTTACATTTAGGTATACTGATTTTTGTTTTTCGTGCATTTATAATGGACTGAAATGACATTTTGAATGTGTTCTAATTTTATCTACTGTACATGTACATACTGTATAACTGACAAAGAAAGCGAAATAATGTACATGTAGTAAGCTTTATTTGTTGTCATTGTGCTATTAGGTTAGTTAGTTAGTTAGCACGTCAAAAAGTTCTTGATTTTTCATTGTTAAAAAAATCAGTAATTCGGGGAGAAATGAACATTTACGAAACATTTACTAGTATAATCAGAACTTGAGAAAATATGAGAAAGTCTGTGCTGATTTTTTATGAAGCAGAGAATTCTGGAAGTTTTGAAACAGTCATGTTTATGGCAAGTCATGTACATGTATACTCTCATCTCTAGTGACTTTAATTCGTGTAAGGTAGTTTGGTGGTGAGTACATGTGAATCGCCCATAGTGACACACGCCCATTAGACACTGCATGCAATGTACCAAAGCAGATACTGTACATGTAATTGTACGTTTAATTGCCGTCCGAAATACATACATGTATATTAAATAATTTAAATTCAAATAGTATATAATTTAAAAAAATAACTACATGTCAGAAGTCAATATATTGAAACAATTTGGTTAGCATAATGTGCTTTCAGAGGTACTTTCAGTCTTTATTTTTATACTTAAGATTTATAGCTACTTGTGATTAGCCTTCAAACAGTGGGTCCTCGCCTATGATTGCTGTTTAGCCACTACACATGACGGTCCCCAATGTAAAAAAGGTTTAAAAAAATCGTTAAGGAATGATGTATGTGTGCCCCACAGCCTCTTGGCTATTACTTTCTCTTGGCCCATTTCTTGAAAAGGGAAAAACTAAATAAAAAAAATTAGGAATGAAACAATTATGTTAGAAAAAAAACGTCGCTGTTGTGGGGGGTGATGTACATGTACCCTAATCCGAAAACCCATTTTCCTTGTTCTCTGGGTAACAAAAACTGAAAAAAACGATGGGAATATACCCAGCTTTCAGTCCTTCCACCTATGGTGTGTCAGATGGGGAAAATGGCATCGAATTATTGTAATGCGTCCCCATTTTGAAAACTATGAAGGCGTTATTATAAGAAACAGCAGAAATACATAATTTTTTTTTGAAAAATTCAAATAAACAAATGAAAACACAGGAAAACGTTATCACACACACAGTTTGGTGTGTTGGTGACAAAGTTTGGAAAAAAATTATTTAAAGATAGTATTTGAACAGGATCTACAATGTACGGTGTACTAGTACATGTGTCAAAAAATGCAACAGAAAGCCACAATTGGACGGTACCCTTATGATTGGTCCGCCCTCACTAACGAAACAGTGCATGCAATACAGTGTACATTTACAGTACATGTATAACAAATTTGTTACATGGCCATATTTCAATGTTATATAACTTCGTGTTATACAAAACTTTTCCTTCTCATTTTCAAAAAAGTTGCATAACTAGGTTGTTAGCATGAATTACTGTATGCTTGTTGTCCTCGTGCCCTTTTGGACCTCTTAGGCTCGGTTAATCAGTTTGCGTGAATAAATTAGTCAACATTTTTGAATCGCAAGTTTTCAAGTACATGTACATGTACACTGTTGAATATCAACCATGCATGTGTGGAATGCGCCTGGTGTTACTGCTCGACGCATTCATTCAAATCCCCCAAATCAACTGCAAAACATAATTGAAGTAATAAAGTTGACAAAATCCAAAATCAGCATAATTATACATTGTCCCGTTTCAATTGTCGTCCTAGACCCGTCCTTTTCCCCCGAATAACAATATATTAAATGTGACCTTGAGACGTCTGTCTGCTCAAGTTCAGCAGAAATTTCCCCAAAAATGCGTCGCTCGTCCCTGACCTTTGACCCTAGCTGGAAACCCGGCATGCACCAGGACAAGTTTTCTCCCCTTACGTCCTAACTCTTGGTCAGTCCCGACTTTTTTCCCATTCCTCAGCTACTGTTTGTCCGCCGAGGTCTCACATGAACTATTCTCTGTTCAGAGCGATGGACGTGTTTATCGCTTTGTCCACCTTGTGCATCATCATGGGCATCTGGACGCTGGTCAACGTCCTCCGAAGTTTTCGTTCGTGGTGGAGCCGAAAACGCCTGCCCAGGCCCCCCGGCCCCTGGGGCCTTCCCCTGCTGGGATCCCTGCCCTTCCTCAACAAGGACGCCCCATTCCTCACTCTTGAAGAGTGGCGGCGCCGCCACGGCGACATCTACCGGCTGCGCTTCGGCTCCGTGCCCATCGTCGTGCTGGCCAACCACACCCTGATCCGCCAGGCCTTCCGCAAGGAACTGTTCTGCGGAAGGCCCCCCCTCTACGTCACCAATGGCATCATGAGTGGATACGGTAAGCGCCTTCTTTGCCGCTCTCCTCAATGGCCATGCATCCTCCTCCATCAGACCTCCTCCATCAGACCTCCTCCATCAGGGAGGAATTTGCTCGCCTCTCCGAACACAACTGCTCATCCTTTTCATTGGACGTCCTATTCCACTGTTTTCAGCAGTTGAATAAAGTGATGGGTAACTCTTTAGAATAAGCCAGCAATGTTTTCTACGGAGCTTGTTATGGATAGTTTTAGGTTAGGTTAGGTCACGTTAGGTCGGAACTAGCCCCCTGGACACCCCTTTGACCAAACCAAACCTAACCTAAAACTATACCTAACAGGCTGAGTCAGGCTCCGTAGAAAACAAGCCTGGCCGCCATTGATGGCTTATTCTAAAGAGTTACCACCTGGCTATTTCAGGAGTTGTGGCACAGCAATTTGAATTGGAAAAGTGTTGAGGATGTACATGTATTAGTTTCCGACCTGGTGGTGCAACTGCGTATTGAGGGGTGCAAGAACATTACACGTAGCTGATGCTGTATTCACAGGGTGACCATGGGTCAGGGAAGTCAGGGAAAATAAAAATGGTCAGGGAAGTCGGGGAAATTGGTAAGTGGTCAGGGAAATTTTTCACTGTAAAAGCAAAATGCTATCCCAGCACTGTCTTCCAGCAGCTGCATCTCCAATCCTCTTCCATCCGCACTCATCCAAGCTTAGGAATATACCATGTGATGTTTGTAGTGAGAAACAGTGGATTGGTGACAGTCAGGGTGATATGATACTCAAAGAATTGAAAAACTTGTGTTCAAAATCTGATTTTAAGACACGTTTCAAGGCTTAC
This sequence comes from Cylindroiulus punctatus, assembly GCA_034695085.1. Taxonomy (NCBI): domain Eukaryota; kingdom Metazoa; phylum Arthropoda; class Diplopoda; order Julida; family Julidae; genus Cylindroiulus; species Cylindroiulus punctatus. The sequence goes on from JAQFYZ010000080.1 coordinate 13,595, forward strand.
TTCGAGGAAAACGAATGCCTTGATCACTTTTGGAGGGCTCTAGTGGCCAGATGCAATTGTCCAGACATTCTGTGGAGCTTTTTGAAAAGTTCTAATTTTTAGCTAGAGCAATGCATTTGTTGAGTGTGGTTTCTCCATCAACAAAGACTGTCGTGGAAAATCAGTTAAATGAATCCCTTGTGTATGATGGTATTCAGGCTATGGGTGGAATTTCTGAGGTTCAGGATATTCCCAAAGCTATGAATTTACCCAAAGAATTTCTGACCCTAAGGTCAAAGGTCAGAAATTCAAGAGATACTAGTATGTACACTGTGTAAAGCATTGCAAAAGGTAAAAAAGATGAAAATTCTAAAGGATGTGAGGACGTCTCGTCTCACTGAAGAAGTTGAGTGAGAAGCAAAAAGAGCTTGATGATTTTGAACAGTAAATTGTTCTTTTATGAAATAAAATTACGACCTCCATATGTTATTGGACATTTGTCCAAAAGAGCTATGTTGCCTGTGTAACAAGCAGCAGTTATGTTGTGTTTGATAATGCTGTTTTTCGTATTCTTTGAAAAGTGCTTGTTAAAATTTGAAAACACCAAACAAAGTGTGCTTTCCTCTTTAAGCTTTTTACGATTCATTATGACTGAAAATGTGTATGCATTTTCGGGGAATTTTGGGATTTAGTCAGGGAAAAGTCAGGGAAGTTCGAAATGTTAATTTTGTGGCCACCCTGTATTCATCAATAATTCATGTTGCCAAACATTCACTCGAAAAATGTGGACTTTTTACCATACAGCATATGTACTATGTTCGCATAAAAAATTATCACTTGGTCTCCAAATTTATACAAAAGTATTCTCAGGATAATGCGCAAATCCGTTACTTCTGGCAGGACTCTTGGAAAAGTTTCGCTTACGGCGTATTCTTTAAAAATTGCTTTACATCATTATTTTTTTAGTGTGATCTCCTCAGTTGTGATCTACAGGAATTTGAATGGCGATGTCCCCTAACTATATTACTGTACATTTTTTTGTTGAAAAATTAAAGCAATTTTTCATTTTTGTACATCGGCAAATAATGACATCATGAAGGGGAGTCAGAATATCGTTAAAAATAATGATATAAATGTATGTTTGAACGTCAGCTTGGCTATGGAATGGACAATGAGCTGTCTGGATTGAATCTGGCAAAGACTATTCCAAAAATTATCCGATGGCTAAAAGCAGCGGTGCTAAAAGGACGATAAACTTGATTGAGGTGGAGATATTCTGGCGATTCATTATTGTTACTATTATAATTTTGCTCAGGTTTGGTCGCCGCCGATGGTGATTTGTGGAAGGAGCAACGACGCTTCACCGTCCACTGCCTGCGAGATTTCGGTCTGACCAAAGCCAGATTGAGCCGGGCAAAACTGGAAGAGAGGATCGTGCACGAAATCGACGACTTACTAGGGGTTGGTCACTAAACTTTTTTACTTTCAATTTCCACAAAAAAACCTGCTGGCCGTACCTAAATAAAGCAACGGCGATGCTAATGTAGTGGCGCGAAAAGAGGTCGCAAAGTGCGAGTCTACTGGTATTTCTGAACATCTTCCAAACTCTTTTAGTCACTCGTGCCTTGTATTACAAACGTTTGAAAAGCGTGACCAATGATATGAATCCTCCTGAGGTCATGCCATTGAGGTCTAATAAATTTGTTACTTGTTGCAATTTGACCATTGAAACTCGACCCAAACCTAACCCTATTTAGAACCTTAACCAGGGTTCATTCTGATCTGGTGAACTTAAAATGGTCAGGGAAATTAGGACTCGGAAAAGTGCATAATTTGAAAAGACAGACATTCGTCATGGCATCCAAAGTTATCAAAACAATGGATGTATTGCAGATGCTCTTCCGCCGTGCATCGCATTATCCTAACAGCTCCTATGCTAGCAGTGATTGCCTGGCGTTAGGGCAGCAAATAATGCAAATATATGAACTTTTTCCATGTTGTCCTTAAGTATGTATTTTTTCATTTTTTGTATTGTAAATCTGTTTTATACATGTATATCCGTATTACAAATGTAACATATGTTTTTGGGTTAAACTACCCCCACCGCATGGCACCTCCGGTGCTGACAGTGGGAGTATTGAATTGAATTGAATTGAATGCACTGTAGTCCAATGATTTTTAAGGAAGAATTCATCAATTCATCATAAGCAGGGAAAAGTACGCCTGCAAATTTGTCTGCAATTGAAGCAAGCAGTTCTGTGGAAGAAATCAATGACATTTTCGATGAAAGCAAATTTCGAAATGTGCAATTTCATTATGAAACGTTTTGGATGATCTAAGAAATAAGCAATAATGAGCAATATGTCTTTGTATTTTCAGTGGTCGGGAAAATGTTTTTACGAAAGAACTGGAAGAGTCGGGGAATTTGAATTTAGTTTGTGGGATCTCGATTTTCTTAGTGACATGTTGTCCTTTGCAGGAAATTCGAGAATTCGGCAGTCAACCTTTCAACATTCATCCGATTCTGCGCCTGATGGTGGCCAATCTGATAACTACGATGGTCTTCGGAAGACGTTTCGGGAAAGATGACCAGGCCTTCGCCAAACAGCTGAACCTGCTGGACATCGGTTCCGAATGCGTCGCAGTCGCTGGCGTCCTCAACTTCCTCCCCATGTTGAGGCGAGTGCTTCCTCCTTCCGGTTTGAGCCTGGACCGGGGTCGTCTTTCTTGACCGTGGTTCAGAATTGTATTAAAGCATGTGTTTTCCGCAGGTTTCTGCCCCGTTTTCGAAGTTTCTTGAAATCCCTTCTGTCCCACAAGCAAGAACATCACCAATTCCTGCAGGGGGTCGTGGATGACCACCGTGGCCCTCCGCTGGACGCAGAGTCCGTCAGGGATTTCGTAGATGCTTATTTGTTCGAGATGGACAAAAGGACTGAACAGGACAACCAGGGCCATTTCTCAGGTGATTATATCTAGAGCCAACCTGACTGACAGCCAATCATCCCACAGCCCAAACCGTAAGGGCTAGAACCTTAAAATTTCGTATGTACCTTCCTTGGGTGCCAAACCCACCCACTAAGAAAGGATTTTTTCGAAATCCCCCTGGAAGGGGTTTTAAAAGAGGGGTAATTATATCTCCCAAACCGTAAAGGCTAAAATGTTCTCATTTTTCATGTATTTTCATTTGGTGCCAAAACATTTCCAACAAAGTGTTTATTCGTATTACCTACCCCCACAAATTGGTTGAAAAACAGGGGTGGGTAAATACTTCTCCGAAACCGTTAGGGCTACACCCTTAAAATTTTGCTAACATGTACCTTAGGTGTCAAGAACCTTGATAGCAAAGTGTTTTCTATCGTATTAGCCCCGCTAAGGGGTTAAACAGAGGGGTGGGTAAATACATCTCCCAATTAAACTGCATGCAAACGAAGTTGCACGGGTGCCTCTAGTGGTGTTATACGTATACTTTGGTTAGTGTTGTAAAACTAATCCTGATTTTTTCCCGACTTTTGCTTTGAAATTCCCATTGCATAAACAGAAACCCAACTCTTGCATCTTCTGGCTGACCTTTTCGGAGCCGGATCCGAGACCGCCAAGGTGACAATTAAGTGGGCGTTTCTGTTCTTGATGCTCAATCCGGAGGCCCAGGCCAAGGCCCAAGAGGAAATGGATCGAGTCATTGGCCGGAACCGAAACCCCAACTTGGACGACGTCGCCCACTGCCCTTACACCGAAGCCCTGATCTTCGAGGTGCAGCGATTGGCCAACGTCGTGCCCCTGGGGGCGCCTCACGGAACAACCGAGGTCAGAGGTCAAAGATTCAAATGTTCAAATGTTAGGATGCCCTGATCATTTCATTGAACTTGTCATTCTCAATGTCTCCTGGCGCAGGATACAACATTGGATGACTACCACATTCCCAAAGGCACCATGATCATTCCCCTGCTTTGGTCGGTGCACATGGACCCCACGAACTGGCCCGAACCCGAGAAGTTCCGACCCGAGAGATTCATCGACGAAAACGGAAAGACTTTCAAGCCGGACTGTTTTCTACCATTTTCAGTCGGTAAGCATGATCCTCAAAGGGGTCATCATTAAAGCCAAGAACAGTTGCTTATTAAATAACATGCGTGTGTTCATGGCCATTTTGCACCACTATCTGCTCAGGTCGGCGAATGTGTCCGGGCGAGGAATTGGCCCGGATGACCCTTTTTCTGGTCATCATGACCTTGCTGCACAGATTCACCTTAAAGTGGCCGGACTCCAGCGTTGAGCCGGACTTGACCCCCATGGTGGGGTTAACTGCATCACCGAAGCCGTACCAAATGTGCGCCGTCGCCAGAGACTGAGTGGGCGACCCTGAAAACTAAAGTAGGCAATAAACTTAATTTTTTTATGGCATTTACTATATTCCCCCTCGTAATTTATAATGACACTGTTGGTAAGGCGAATACCTGCGATGGTCAAGATTATACTAAAATAAATTAAAATTAATGTTTTGAAAAATGAAAAAAAAAATGAATTTGTAGCTGGAAACAGAAGTAATAAATCTGTCTGGGATATTTTTTTGAAAATGTCATTGCACGTTAATCTCTCGAGTATTTAGCATTTGCAGGAATTTTTGGTGTCTGCAAATAAGTGGTCGAGCCTAATTGACTGCAGATCGACCTCGAGTAAACTTGGCAGTTCATCTAACATGTCTTGGTACAATGGTACTCGAAAAGGTCGAATGGAATTCTGTAAAATATGCATGTACATGTAGCTAATTTGGCGAAATGTGAGGTGGACCTAACATTAATGCACGACCTGGTACTACCATTCAGCAGGATGTATCGAACAGTTGTACAGATCCTACTTAAGTTGGAATACCGATGTCGAAATTAACGAGGAATGGAGGTGTGAGGCCAATTGTTTGCCCAAATTCCATTATGTCCGGGGTCATGATCCCCGAACAATCAGTTCTGACGATACAGGTGCTAATAGCCAGTAGGTATGGTCTAGGAAGCCAGCATACCTGCAATGGATTAGGTCTCTTCCTGTTGATAATGATGACCCTAGGAAGCTGCTGAGTCCATTGAGGCGACAATATGTAACAGAATTGCAGACAGTAGGGACGAAAGACCAAGAGGTGGGGGGGAAGGAGATATAATGGCTGATCCTGCATAGGTTGACCTCTGCACGGGTGGTCAGTTGGGTTAAGCTTTGGCGGCTGCTCAAAGGCTTGACCTTTAAATGGTCTAAAAATACTATAAAGCACGCTTGTATAACTGCAAATAAGGTGATGACGAGCCAGTTGGGGCCATCAGGGGAGGTCATTGACCTCCCTGTACCTAGTTTGTATAGTGCGAGGAAGTGTCTTGCAGGGGTAGCTTCAGTTAATGGGGCATTTAATTTTTACAGGGTTTGTTAGCCCGGGGAGGGGGGGGTCAAATACTCAATGAAGATGGCGAATGACATGTCTGTCAGTCATTAGAAATAACGGCCCGTCAAATGTTTAATGTGTAGTGGTGTCGTAATTCGTTACCCACATGACTTATCCCCCAAACTACCACCTTCATAGGAGTAATATCGTGTGTCGGAGCTATTTAGTTCACTCGATGCATTAGCGAGTCGTTGTGCATTGTTAAGAAAACTTGTATTTTTGCTCGGTCAAGTTTGAGTTGATTGCCCTGCTGATCATACAATTTTCTCCCGTTTTCCCCTCCTAAATATAAACACAACGGAAAGTGGTACACCTTTCAACGCAACTGCCTGCTGTGCCATTGGAGACAACTGCAGTTTTTAAAAGAAATTGCAGGTGTCTTAAATCACTTGTCAATTTTTGACTTGCAACAACACGATGGAAATAGTCACTCGAGCCACACCTGACCAGCAATCCAACTAAGTTAAATTCCATTATCTTCTGCTTATATCGAAGCTATGAAGATGCAAGTTTCAGTGTAAATTATGCACATTTCGGCATTTAAGTCAATCTTATTTGAACTTGCAAGATTTAAAAGATACCAATAGTAACGAACGATTGGGTTAAAATAAATGCAAATGCAAATACAATTGCTATATGGTGCCTTTTTGTCCATGTACGATTTAAAGAAAGTGTTCAGAGGTCTAATAGATGATAAAGGGGCGTGTCTAGAAAGTCAGTCGCACCAGATGGGAGAGAAAGAGAAATGTTGCAATGTTTGCATTATTCAATTGGGCATTTGCCATGTAGGTCTATAACTAAATATTTAATTTTTTCTCATCTTGAGCGCTATAAATAAGGGGAAATGAGGAGGTAGGCCTAGATCTGAGTTCGGAATAAATTTCTCCAAATTGAGGTCCTAGATGGTGATTGGGTAATGCGAACCAAATGACGTCATTGATAAACCCAATTCGAGGCCAACCTGCCTGGGTTTCGTTCTGCATTTTTTTTATTTCGTAAATCAATTTGAAATTGAATTGAAACTCGATTAAATCTGATAATAAACAAGTTAAAATGCGTTTAGCAGCAACTCGTTTTGCTCTACCTCGGCACAAAGGTTATTACACTTTGAAAAAAAAAATTAGTGGCCTTTCCTCATTACCTCTTGAAAGCAATGACTCCCATTGTCCAACTTAAGATTGAAAGGTTTACACCTAACTCCGGTTAACTTTATTTATCAATTCAACTTCTCCGCGACGGTAGGGAGTTGGCGCAGCGCGAAGAAAGTTTTTAAAAACGAAAGTTTAATTTAATTCTTGTGCCTTCAACAAACGTCCCTTTCGATCGTATACATTTTCGTAACGATAGTTGGCCCATAATACACACTTAGCACAGCACAACAATAGTTATTAAGTTAATAAAAGCATTAATAAAAACATTAATAATAATACAAACTTTAACGTTAGTTTTTTATTAGGTCTAGTTTTATAAAACTAGTTGGTTAACCATCGTGGTTTTAATTAACCTCAAACAGAGGTTATTGGTGTTTCAATTCTAGGTAAATGTTGATTTTTTAAATAAAAAATACAAGGAAAGTTCAACTTAAATCGAAAAACTTCAGTTTAGAGCGGGCTATAGTTGAGGCAAGTAATGTAATGAAATTAAGAAAAACAAATTGTTCTAATTGCTGATAGTTTTGACTAATATACGAAAATTAGTACAATTTCTTCAAAACTCGTGAAAAGCATTGCAACTAAAATTTACGGGGTAAATATCTGAATGGATTTCTCATCAGCAGATTGAAAAGAAATGTAAATGATGAGTCTAATCAATTTTTCAAAGAGAATGAACCATCAACTTGTAGTCCACTGTCCCATTTCGAGTATTTTAGATTTTAGCAGCGTTTACCATCAAAATGGTTTTAGATTACGTGTAGTTTAAGCTATTTTTTTCCTCTGTAAGGGGCATGGGGTACGAAAAAGTCATCCCAGTAGGGGGCAATCGGTGCGTGCACTCGGTGATCATTTCCATACCCGCTTTATTTTTTTCATTTCATTTTGTCGCTAGGCGTTAGTAGGTTTATTGCAAGTAACGGTATTCGCTGGCAGTTGAGTCGTTGGAGAGTGACCACTCCCCCTGAAGTTGTAGGTCAACTCCCAACAGGAAAAGTCACCTTGTATGGATTGCAGGCGCGAAAGTGTGTTACTCTCATACGGTAAAAAAGGTGAATGACACACGTGGGATTCCTCCACCACACCAGGTCGATGACCGCAAACAATAACAGACAGCAGCCCGTGGTGGACAGCTGGATGACTGGACACACATTGCTGCACCACCTGGCGACTAGGCGCAGAATGGCACCTCCTCGCGCCTATCATTTGCCAATCTTAACATGCGCATGTATCAAAATTACCCACTTTACACTATGCACAAAATTGCATAAATCCGAGAAATCCTGTTTGGATTTATGAAGTCAACCACGAGATTCTCAATTACATGTAGGTAAATTAACCACGTGTATATAGATTTTGTGCATATAGTTTGGACGGCGCATACTGTAAAGTGGCAAATCTTAGAAGAATTACAGATGACAACCATGGTCGCTGCAAAACGCGAGATTCCATATAGAAAAGCGTTCTAAATTGCAAAACTCAAATTTTTTTTTTTTCAAGGGAGCGTACGTAAATTACATTACCAGCTAGGGGGGGGGGGGGGGGGGGCTAAAGGTAGGGGTTTGATCATTGTTTACACGTGGTTACAAGGGGGTTGGGGGTGGGGGGATGTACTTGGTATTTACTGTAATCAGGAAACATTCAGTTTCAGATTATTAGACAACAAAGTAGGCACACTATCAGCAAAATTTTGTGTCAACTAACTTGTAATTTATTTCTTTAGAATTATCAGGTTCCATCGTACCAGATGTAAATAAGTCTAGTGATTACTGATATCAATGAATGACTGCATCCCAAATGGGGAAATTATGAATAAAGTTGTTAAACAAGCACCTGTAAATTTTTTAGTGACAAACTTTTTAGGGGGTAAACTTTAAAATGGTGACGTAATTTTTAGGGGTAGGGTTGTTGGTTACACTGTTACAAGGAGGGGGGGTGAAAAATGAGAAAATGTGGTGACGTAATTTATGTACGCTCCCCAAGATGGTGTAAAATGAATAAATCCCATTATGTATTTGCGCGGCAAATTCAAATTCTGGTTGGACACGTGTGACCATTGCTACCACGTGCTCAGATAACCCTGACAGTGTTAGTTCTAATCCTCGCAATGTCCAACTTTTTTGGAAAGTTTGGCCAGGATAAGACTCGAGTGGACCGCAATCTGAACCATGGTTTTTATCCCTGCCGACCAGTGTCCAGTGTGTAAATTCTAGGTTGCCCTCCCATTCGCTGGCGGGGCTCCTCCTCTTCGTCACCTGGCTGGCTGCTGAGGGGAGGGGGTTGGGGGGGATGGGGGGTGAGCTGTTCTTGGCCCAATTCTGTGGAGGGGGCGTATATAAGGCCCGAGCGACGAGCCGCTCACTCCATCTCGGAGCACGACCTGAGTCGGGGAGGTTCGTTCTTCAGTTGCAAACATATATCCGAGACTTTCTGTGCAGGGATATACGCCGCAATCGACCACTTGGTCCCCGACGAAATCAGTTGTACCCCACCCTCCAACTACATCATGCTGCTGCACTTCCTGGGCCGCCTCTCCTACTCCCTGGTGTACCTGGAGCTGGAAGACCGTCTCCTCTTCCAGCTTCTGGTCTTCGTGAGTGTTTGCCTGATAGCTCGCTATGCCTTGACCCTTCTCGGACAGCGTCGCCTGCCCCCCGGCCCCAGGGGCCTGCCCCTGGTCGGCTACCTGCCCTTTCTCAACGGCAGCAACGTCCAGCTGGGACTCACTGAGTTGGCCGCCAAGTACGGCGCCATATACCGCCTCTTCTTGGGCAACAAGCTGGTGGTCATCCTCGCTGACCACAAGCTCATCAGGGAGGCCTTCAGACTGGAGGCCTTCACCGGACGGCCGCAGACAGAGTTCACGCGGATCCTGGGAGGATATGGTGAGTACCCAGCTTTTTTAGAGTCACGTTTTGTGTGCGTCCTTCGATTTGGAAAGTTTAATTCCTTGGTGTGAAAGTTTGTTTTCTCAAAAGAAAAACGCGAAAAGAATCTTAAATCCAATATGTAAAAGAGAAGCTTAGAAATTTCAATTTTGCCTGATTAGAATTATTTTAGTTAAAAAAGCAATCTGTGTGCTTGAAATTCAGTACGATAAAGTCAAACTGCAGGTTCATAACGATGAAAGGGATGTGCAGGTTACGCTGTATATTGGAGATGTTACTATAGTCGTTCAGACCAATGGGATGCAATTTCATCTTTGCGATTCGTCCATCCAGTAATATAATATCGAGCATGGCAGCCGTTTTCCTCTTGCCGCTGCAACTCCTGAAGCGGTACATCGATAAGCCGAATCTCTGTGATTGGCTATAAAAAGATGTCGCATCGTAGTGCGGGAAAATGTAATTTGCCAACATTTTTGCCTCTATCGTAAAAAAATGAAGTCTTGAGGACGCACCCTGCATACGCGTTATACTCTCATTAAAAACTATTTCCAAAAAAAGTTGCATAGAACAGCTTTTGGAAAAGGTACAGTACAACTAAAATTTTTCATGTGCACACAGATCGTGGCGATTCTCATTAGTTATTTTAGCTTTTACCAAAAGTTGGTCCTTGCCACACTTAACAGTTTTAAAAAAGTTCATATTTGTAGTGAGGGTACTCTGGCTCTATGATCGCCCTATACAATACCGCCAATTTTTTCGGGAAGAGGAAATTTGGTTTCGACATTGACATTTAATTCATTTGAAAAGTGTAGAAAAATGATGCGCCGAGATCCGGAGAAAGTGTCCATTCAAGAGCCTTGAATTGGGACAGGGGCTCAGTGGCCCCCCGGGGCGGATAACGGGGAATACTCCACTAACATAATTGCACGCACCAGCCCGAAGCAGGAAGAGGAAAAACCTGTCTTGACCAAAACCCTTTTTTTCGTTTTTCAGGTATCGTGAATACGGAAGGTGAACTGTGGAAGGAACAGCGGCGTTTCGTCCACGACAAGCTACGCAACTTCGGCGCCAGGAACGCCCAGAACAGGGATGACCTGGAGAGGAGAATCATGGTGAGATCCTCGAAATATTTGCCCGCCACCATCAGCGGCATTCCCATTCGGTGACCTGACATTAATGTTTCTCTTTGGCGCTTCCAGAACGAGGTGCGAACCATGCTGAAGGTGATGTCTGGCAAGAAGGGCCAGGCGTACAACATGCATCGTTTGCTGGCCAGCTCGCTGAGCAACGTCATTTGCAGCATGTTGATGAGTGTCCGCTTTGACCACCGCGATGCCCGCTTCCGTCGCTTCCTGCACCTCATGGACGAGGGCCTCAAGCTGTTCACCCTTTCTGCCCCTGTCAACTTCATTTCCGGCCTGCGCTTCGTCCCCGGCATCAACTGGGCGTACCAGAAGATAGTGCAGAACCGCGACGAGATGTTCGTCTTCTTCCGCGACATCGTCGACCAGCACAAGGCGACCCTTGACCCCGACAACGTGCGCGACTTCGTGGACGCCTACCTCATCGAGATCCGCAAGCAGAACGACGCCGAGAACAACAACTGCAAGGACGAGCGCCGCAAGAAGTCCTTATACTTCACTGGTGAGTAGTGGTGATTTTTGCAAAGCTTTCGAAAAACGAAAACTTTCTTGTCCTTGTCTTGGCCGTCGATGTTGGCTCCTGGCCATGGTATCTGTCGATATAGGCAAAGAATTTTTTTGGTGTCCCAGGAGTGTCAGTTATTGTAATGCATCGAAATTTCTAACTCTTAAATTCGAACTAATTTTTACACACAACCGGGCAGGTTGTGTCCGCCTCGCTTTTGGGGGAGTAGTATAATAAGATGTGCAGTATTAACACAACTGACATTATCTGACCACATTCAGTGAATATGCTGTTGGAAAACCAGAGATGAACTAAGTTTTTTTTTTGTCCGGACAGAGCAACAACTTTGCCAGATCATTGGCGACTTGTTCAGTACTGGCTTGGAACCCGTGAAGGACACGCTTCAGTGGGCGCTTCTGTACATGATCACGCAGCCGGAGATTCAGAAGAGAGTGCAAGACGAATTAGACTCTGTCGTTGGGGAAGACCGGCTGCCCTGCTTGCAAGACTTGCCTTACTTGCCCTATACCGAAGCGACTATCATGGAGGTGCAGCGCATGTCCAACGTCCTGGCCCTTGGGACATCCAGAGCCACCATCAAGTAATTAGCAGGGTTTTGCATCTTTGTGTAAATTGCTCTTTAATGCATTTCGGAGCTAGTTGTTGATGATATCATTTGTTTTCCAGGACCACGGAACTGTGCGGTTACACCATTCCTAAGGACACTCATGTCCTCCCCTTAATATGGGCCGTTCACATGGACCCCGAACTATGGAAAGACCCGGAGACGTTCAATCCATCTCGGTTCATCAACGAGGATGGCAGTGTCAGCAAGCCGGAGTACTTCATGCCATTCTCAACTGGTTAGTTAGACCAGTCTTTGCCACTTATGGTTTTAAGAAGCGTCCAAGGGTGGTTAACACCCTTACGTTATTTTTTGTTTCACAATACCGAAAAATGAACGCCTGGTCTTTTGTTTTTTTCTGTTTAGGACGTCGAATGTGCATCGGAGACGTTCTCGCAAAAATCGAGATTTTCCTGTTCCTCAGTTCGATTCTGCACCAGTTCAATTTGACTGTGCCAGCCGGAGAACCAGCTCCCAGTCTGGAAGGAATCACAGCCATCACGCGGACAACTAGTCAGTTCAAACTGGCAGCCACTCTGCGGAGGGGCTCCCTGTGCACCATGGACTATTACGGAAATTCCTAAAATCGAAAGATTTCGGAATGAAGTCGCCTATAACAATCCTCGCTACGCAGCGCTGGTTATAGTAGTGCGTTACGAGATGCAGGTGCAACTCGCAGTGGGACCCGGGCGGTGACCGATATGCCATCTGTGCCATGCAGTGCTTGTTAACGAGTCGTTTTACATTTTTAATTAAGTTATTCTTGTTCATTTCGGCAGTGAAACTTTTTTCCGATAGGGTTTGAAGAGAGACTGGTAGAATTATGGGACTGGCAAGAGCCAAAGGGAACAACGTAGGGATTCCATTGTAATGGTTATGTGGCAAGTGTGCAAGTTCAGTCCAAAAGGTATTTTTTGACAGCGTTTGATGTGCAACCCATACAACTTGTCTTACAAATATATGCAGCCCATGTACTTTCCTCAATCCAATTTTCTGTTTAATCTCAACCCTGCTCAGTATTAGATTATGCCGAATTTGTTGCTAATTTATTTTATAAACTGGTTTTTGTTATTTGTCTGCGTCGTTATTGTTTGTCAGCGTTGTATTTAGGAGTCAAAGATTAAACCAACATCATGTACATTGGCATGTTTTATAAATATTTTCAAGGTTTTGCTTTACAAAAGCATGACAGAAGCATACACGGGTGACACAAGTCTATTCAAAATAATTTCCCCATCAATTTCACACGATCTTCTTCGTTTTTCCGCTTAATTTCGTCATCCAGCTTCTTAAGCTCCTTGCTAACCGTGCTAGTCAGGCTCGAATCTAGGCTTTTGATGCGCTCGTAGTCCTGACGAGCCTCCTCGGGATTCCAGGCTCCAACGTGAGCCTGGGCTCTCCTGAACAGGGCCTTTACGTTATCTATGTTGAGTGTGTGAAATGATCAGCGGTCAGTTCAAGGCGGATATCTTTCCTTGCAGGTTGAAAACCCGAGGTACGAACCTGGTTCAAGTTTGAGAACTGTGGTGGTGTGCTCGATGACTGGGTAGTAATCGTTTTCCAGGAGCTTGCACTGGGAGTAGTTCAACAAAAAAGGTATTTTCATTTTCTCCAGTGCCAGCCATTCTTCGTCGCCTGGCTTTTCTCTGTTTCAGCAAACGGAATGCCAGTATTAAGTCGTCAAATAATATTTCTACTAATTGGTAAGAGACTACTAATTATGTTTCTATAATTAGCTGCATATTGACCAAAAATTGACCACTGCCTATAAATTTAAGAGAATCTCAATTGAATTTGTTTATAAGTTTACTTGAGAGTCAGTTGCTCGAGTCTTCCCAAAGCCTCCGCATACTTGAGGCTGGCATACGCAAACTGTTTCTTTTGGTACAGGGCGTTGCCATCTTCCTTGAGCCTGGGAAGGGATTTCAGCTTCTCTTCATCGTTCATTTCCCATGTTTCCTTTTCGTATTCTCCAGGTTTGATTACTTGTAACAATTCTTGGGGGAATAAAATAACAGTTTCTCAAATAGCAGTTGGGGGAAATTAAGACTAGAGTGATTTCCACTCCTGATGGTAAGCATGATGACGGTGGCACCAAAAATATTCATGTTATTTTACCAATGATGAATTTCAGGTTTTGGGGATTTTTGACTAGTTCATCGAGGTCCTTGTGACCCATGCCTTCCTTGTTTACGCCCATCATGCCGCAACAGTGTCCAGGCTTTTCGTCTTCGTGACCAGCATGTTTTCCCTTGTCCTTCCCAAAAGCTGCGCGCACCATCTTTGACACCCACGGATAATTGGTCACCAGCTGAGATCACAAATTTTGGACACGAGAAGGAAACCAAAAACACATCTTAGGTAAATATTTAAATGCTGTCGTTCTATAGGAATCTGTGGCTAGATCTCATGCGTACCCCCTTCTCCACTGTGAATTCTGCAACCTCTTTCAGGTTCATCGTCTTGATGCAAGACTCCCAAACTTCCAGTTTGAACTGTTTGCCTAGGATGAACTCCATCGGCCGTTCCATGTTCCTGGTGTCGTCGATGACAGTTCGCTCCGGGTCACATTTTTCAGTCCGAAAGTGGAAAAGTATCTAGGCGAGATATGTGGTTAATATCTTCTTAAGGCCACCTCCAAGTAACAGGTAGACCTCAAAGGTAAGCAAAAAGTAATATTTTTTCATGACTATCCACATATGTGCACGACTAAATGCATGCCTCAAACCTTGAAGCAAATTACTGAGCACAAAAATTCTAAATAGGAAGATGTGAGATATACTGTAGTCTATAATGTAATTATTTAGGAAATAAATAGGGAAAAAGTTCTGAAAATTGTTTTAGTTCCTGATTTGAACTGTGAATACTAGCTGATATGTGCTCCTGAGCAAATCTTATTGACAGCTAGCATAAACTCGATCAGCCGAACGAAAATGTTAGTCCAAATACTGAGGACGTACAGTACGATGTACTCTTGTCACAGGCTATATATATTGTGTAAGAAACGTATACTGTAGGCTTTACCTTTGACCCATCAGGAAATTCTGGCAATATTCCAGTTCCAGCTGACAAGACGTGCTTTCTGACATCCCCTACATTGAGAAGCGCACCATCGGATTCCGCACGATCACTGATCTCTATCATCGCCTCTAATTATGTCCAAAACGAACAACGTTGAATTTGAAATCATAAACTTTCAAGTTTCAATTTCAGTGAACATAAATTAGAACGCGTACCAAATCTGTTTGCATTTACCACTATGGCACGCCCTACCTGACATAGTTTTCGATTGCACATTTTGTGTATGGTTGTCACATTTTATGTCATCGCAACAAATTTTCAAACATATTTGTGCGTAGCAGCATAACATGAGGCTATTCAAAATTGTTGCATAATGTGCGATTTATTAGTTTATTTTGGATTGAACATGAAAAAAGTACAAGAAAAGAACCAAAAACAGGACACGATCTGAGCGCCCTCTATCAAAATTGTCCGACAGAGTCAACATGGCGGCTGTGACTTTGAAATTTTGCTTTAGCTCAGGTAATTTTTGTTTATTAAAATTGTTGAGGTTTGAAAATTATAGATTATGACAGAGAGTTAATATTTAGGTGTAATTCTACGTGCAATCATGTTGCACGATCCGACCGAAGTGCTTTTCAATGAGTTAAATATGCATCAAAACTTGGCACTGACCCGCATGGCTATAGCTATTCGAAGACAGCCTTTTGTTTTCCATTTTGCATTATATTTTTGTCGACTATTTGCGTTATTTGTTCGTTAATACAATTATCTCCTTTTATGTGTAGCGCTGAGGAACATTTATGGGGGCTCGAGCACGTTCACACACGTAAGTTTATTTGCAAACCGGTGCCTTGCGCTCCAATCACATGCATGTACACTGTAATGTACTGTATACATTTTACATCACATTTTGAGGGGTTTCAAACACCACCCCATTTCCCCCATGTCATCATTTCAAGTAGCTTAGCACTGATTTCCAACAGTACTCCCCTCCAAATGACGTCACCAAATATTTTTAATAAAAGCGATAAAAGCGAATGGTATAAAACGTTGGGCAACCCCCTCTTTGCTTCTGTCATCATTTGGCTGTTCACCACCATCCTCCTAATGTTTGAATTTCCCTCTAGAGACGCACATTTGCGGCTTAACTTAACCTGGACTTTTATCTTTGATTTACAGGGTGCAAGAGCGAGATTTCTACCAAACAAAACTGCATATAGGCGTTACTCCATTCCTGGTCTCGAGAAAAAAGTTTATCGCCGAGACAAACCTCACTGCAATGTAGGAACAATTGGTCATGTGGATCACGGCAAAACCACGCTAACAGCTGCAATAACAAAAGGTGCAAAAAGACTAAAATAAGAGGTTGAGTTGCTCTTTGCTTCAGTCTATCTCATATTTGCTTAACGGAAGGCTTGCTCGTATTTTTCAGTTCTTGCTGATCGTAAACTTGCTCAGATTAAGCGCTACGATGAAATCGACAATGCCCCAGAAGAGAGAGCTCGCGGCATAACGATCAATGTCGCCCACGTTGAATACAGCACAGAAAATCGGCATTACGGTCATACGGACTGTCCAGGACATTATGATTTTATAAAGGTAAAGTACGAACTGCAAAATGATTTTCTTCTCAGGTTTCGTTTTACTCTCTAACTTCAGCGTTCTTATCTTATATCAGAATATGATCACTGGCACTTCGCAAATGGATGGTGCCATTTTAGTTATTGCAGCAACTGATGGGACCATGCCACAAACACGCGAGCATCTTCTGTTGGCAAAGCAGGTTCGTGAAGAAAGTTTTGTTTCTTTTGCCCGTTACAGTGCAGATTATGCAACACATTCCTTGGCCTATCCACTATGTGAAATAAAGGAATGTCTGCTGTGTAGCTCGAACTACGGTAGTCATATGATGGGTGATAATATAATTCTAATAATTTCTTTCACTGTAATGGCACCCTGTGTAGGAAATCCAGAACTGCTAGTCTGAAATAATTCTTAAATGTGAACTTCTTCACACAGGTGTTTCTGCTCTGAACTTTTGTACAGTGTTGCGCTAGTTGAGTAATTTAACTCCGTAGTTTTTCTGTTTCATTAGATTGGTATTGAGCATGTAGTAGTATATATAAATAAAGCCGATGCTGCTGATAAGGAAATGATCGAATTGGTGGAGATGGAAGTCAGGGAAGTGATGTCAAGTATGGGATATGATGGTGACAATGTTCCAGTCGTTGTGGGATCTGCACTTTGTGCTCTAGAAGTAAGGTTATTCAGTTAGGAAAAAAAATAGGTGTTTTTTGTGTTCGTACTAGACCTAATATGATTTTGTTTCCCCAGGGCAAGAATCCAGAACTCGGACAAGAATCCATAATGAAACTGATGCAGACCATTGACGAATATATCCCCACGCCTGTTCGAGATTTAGACAAGCCTTTCCTGATGCCCGTAGAAACTGTGTATTCAATTCCAGGTGTGACAGCAGTTGTAGTTTGTGTTAAATTTTCCTCTAATTTGTTGGTAACATTTGCCTGAGACGCCTGTGTATGCCAAAAGCTCATGCAGTTTTTTTTTGTCTCATGATTTTATTAACGTTTACAGGAAGGGGAACTGTGGTGACTGGGAGGTTGGAAAGGGGCATCATTAAAAAAGGAATGGAGTGCGAATTCTTGGGTTATGATCGGCACGTGAAGAGCGTTATTACTGGTAGGATAAAATGAAATGCCGATCAGAAGTAGAGCGTGGTTGAAGAACTCAAAGTAAAAGTAATTTTCGCCTAGGTATTGAAATGTTCCATCAAATTTTGGACGATGCCCAGGCCGGCGATCAGCTCGGCGCCCTTGTTAGGGGAGTTAAAAGAGACTCCGTCCGCAGAGGCATGATGCTGGGAAAACCTGGCACCATGAAAGTGCATGATAACGTTGAAGCACAGGTTCGTGAAGTTTCTTAGGAAATGTGGAAGGTTTTCATATGTTAAGCAACAAATTGTGATTACCAGGAATTTGTTTAGAATTTTAAAGTTTGAATCTAAAAGGGGAGGAGTTGGAATGAAATCATTTTGATTTTCAGTTATGATTATGGGTAAACAGAAGTACATCGTTCCATTTATTATTGCAATCATTGTTTGTATTGAGCCCCTATGTTTAGTGGATATTTCCTATTTTGACCACACATGTTTTCGAATAGACTGCAGAATTGGTTTATGTATCCACATTTCAATTTGCAGGTGTACGTCCTGAGCAAAGATGAAGGTGGAAGGGAAAAACCGCTCACCAGTTTCTTAAAGCCACAAATGTTCTCTCAAACGTGGGATTGCACTGCTCAAGTCCATATTCCTGACAAGGACATGGTCATGCCTGGTGAAGATGCTAAGTGAGTGTCATTGCTTAGCATGGGGTGGCTGTAGTTTTTCTCTTTTTGCACCAGTTAGTAACACAAATAAAATTTCAGAATTTGCTTCAAACTGATCAAGCCAATGGTGATCGAACATGGTCAGCGGTTCACCGTGCGCGATAGTCGTAACACTGTTGGCACAGGAGTCATCACGAAGGTGCTGCCAAATTTGACGCATGACGAGAAGGAAATGTTGATGATGAGTCATAAGAACTACTTGAAGGCGATGGAAAAGAAAGCAGCAGTGAAATAATGCCGATTATGGCCTGCCTTAGAGGTATGTTTGTTGAATTGCAGTTACATTTATACTGCAGGTTAACCTAGCACATATAGTTTCTTCCCATTGAAACAAGTGGCAATCGCACTTTATCTCTGTCTAATATTGCAGTTTTTTGATGCTATGGAACTGTAGTTATATTGGCTGGATTTCAGCTAAGGGATATTAGTAGATTTTCTATCGTTATGCTCTCCACATGTTGTACCTCGTGCGTCTCCAAGTGCTTTGTGTAATAAACTCATCTGAATGATAAAATGTCTTGCATGTTTATGTTGAAATGCTTTGGTGCATTATCTTGTTATACAGTAAATCAATCATAGCATCGATTCTGTGGCTGGGAGTATGGAACAGACTCGAAAAAGGTAGTCACAGCCAATTATGCTTTGAACAGTAAATGCAGGGAAATATTTGACGAGGTTCGCCTGAGCAATAAATTGAGGATTCATTACGTCGACATGTCAAGGTTTCAGTGGTCACAGTAGTCAGGGGAATTTGTTTGTAAACCTGGAAAAGTCAGTGAAGTTGAAAATCTCAACTTTTGGGCAGGCTTCTCCTAACTGCTCATATGTTGGCAGTGATTGCCTGGCGGACAGGTGTCAATCTAGAATATTAGACAAGTAGTGTAAAAATTTTAACACGTGCACATGTAAAGCGAGGCATATACCGTAATTTTATTAATGTGTAGAATGTCAGATATTTCAGAAAATTCCGGAAACATATTGAAAATATGAAAAATGGAAAAAATAATGTGACGATGTACCGTGGAGCGGCGCTGGGGTAGTGTGACGTCATCGCTCGCGTCACGAACCTCTGTCATTCTCGAAAATGGCGACCATGGCGGGTGATGGTCTACGCCGCTTTTCTCGTTTGCCTCTCAGGATTTTCGTTGAAACCTTCGCTATTTTTCTGATAGTTTGCGCGGCGATAAGCGTGCGGCCCGCCGCTGGTCATGGCAGCGCTCACATCTCACTGGACCGCTATTACAACCACACGGCCATGACGGACCTGTTGCGTAAGTTGACTGAAGAGTATGTCAACCTGACCCGCCTTTACAGCATAGGGCGAAGTGTTCAGGGTCGCGAGTTATTGGTGCTGCAAATCGGCCCAAACGCCCCAGAGGGTAAAACCAGACCCCTGCGGATGCCCATGTTCAAGTACGTGGCCAACATGCACGGCAATGAGGCCGTGGGCCGCCAGTTGATGATCTACCTGGCCCAGTACCTGCTGCAAAATTATGCACATGTGGACAGTAGAGCACGTCACTTGCTAGACAGTATTGACATTCACATTATGCCGTCCCTAAATCCAGACGGCTTCAACGCTGCCATTCTGGGAGAGTGCGATTCTGAAGGCAGGAACGACGGACGGCACAACGCCAACGACGTGGACCTGAACAGGGATTTTCCCGACCAGTTCGACCCCCACCTGGGCATCCTAGCCCGGCCCCTGTCTGAGCTCAGGTCCAACGAAACCCTGTCCAAGCTGGAGCAGGGAAGGCAACCTGAGACAGTGGCAGCCATGCGCTGGATTGCGTCCAACCCCTTCGTGCTGTCGGCCAACCTCCACGGTGGATCTCTGGTGGCCAGCTACCCCTTTGACGACTCGCCCAGCCACCTGCCCAAGGAGCTCAGCCTGTCGCCTGACAACGACGTATTCTTCAAGCTGGCCACCACCTACGCCACTCACCACCGCAAGATGTGGAAGAGGGACCAGTGCCCGCTCGACAACTTTACTGCGGGAGTCACCAACGGAGCCGAGTGGTACGATGTGCCTGGTAAGATAGGGGTTTTGCCATGTGCTGACATAGAGAACTTAGACCGCAAGATACACGAGGGCACCCCGGCAAGATATGCCCATGTATTCAATTCAATTTAATACACCCACAGTCAGCATCTGAGATGCTATGTGGTGGGGATAGATTTACCCAAGTACAAAAATGTTACAGCTAAGTATGCAATTGACTCACTTCCAGTGAGTAACTACAAAGATGAGAACTTTGTTGAGTGGTAACACTCGCCAAGCAATACAGAGACGTGGGTCCCTTGTCGGATGAGGACTGTTTAGGGCCTACATGTAAATGATATGCACTTCTCTCCTCCCACCGCCTATAACATCACAGATGGATAGAGACCAGAGCTGCTCTACTGAACGAAGTTGGGTGGCTTTGGGGTAATTCTTTCAGCCTTGTGCATAGGGGACGAGTTCAAAACCCGGTTCTGCTAACCTCACCGAGTTTCCTTTTTTCAATAATGTATCCAGAAAACTTGCACCGCTGCAATCTTCTGTTTATCTTCAGGGCGAATGTAAATATCCTTGTGTTTGTTAAATAAGTAAACAAGTACATAAGTCCCTGCACTCCTGCATGAGTGACTCACAGAAGATGTTTTTAAACCTTCATGCACCTGTTGTACTTTTGTAGAAAAAAACAACACTTTCTGATAATGCAAGAAGGCAGTGTATAACTAGGGTATATGTTAGGAAACTGAGCAATTTCACTTTCACTTTTTCATGACAAATACAACAGCTTGCCAACTATTGGAATCTATTGGACTATTTACTATGTCAAACGTGATCAAATTGACGTCGTACATGTAAAATATTTGAAGTCTATCCCAAAACCTAAATAGTGTTTTTGTCTGAAAACACTTTTGTGCTCAGTATATAAAAGACTGCATGTATTTATTTTTTTGACTTTGCAAATTGAATCGACTTTGCATATTTTGCTTAGTGGCTTGTGATTGTTGCTGCCTTGAGCTATACAATTATAGGTTTGTGTGGTAAATTGAATGCCTTTCAATGCGTCACGAATGCTTATGATTGATTTGTCACATGTCCATTTGCACAATGTGTCTGTATTCACAAACACCAACTCTGGCAAAAAA
Source organism: Cylindroiulus punctatus (assembly GCA_034695085.1). NCBI lineage: Eukaryota > Metazoa > Arthropoda > Diplopoda > Julida > Julidae > Cylindroiulus > Cylindroiulus punctatus. The sequence goes on from JAQFYZ010000080.1 coordinate 34,880, forward strand.
TATCAATGTAATAATTTTGTTGCCGTGTTAAATTTCGACGTCAATACTGTATTGTGACATTGTCACAAAAATAGCTGCCTGCTAATTTCTTTTATTATTACTTTTTGGGCTTTGTGAAATTTCTAAGGAGTTAGGATTTCCAATAAGTAAGAAGTAACATGTAGCCTAAATAAAAATAATATTACAATTTTGTTGTTGTTAAAGTTTGTCGGAATCCAAAATGAACCCTTGTTCCCAAAATAGAAAATTATTTTTGACATAAATCATCTGGATTGAACATCAATTAAGTAATGCTAGGCTTGGTAACATGCTATTTAAAAACGTGTGACGAGAATATTAAACCATTCTATTTTAATAGGTGGCATGCAGGACTTCAATTATGTGTTCAGCAATTGCTTCGAAATCACGTTGGAGCTTTCATGCTGCAAGTACCCTCCCGAAGCCAATTTGACGGAGTATTGGGAAGACAACCTTGACGCCTTGCTGTCATACATGGAAATGGTAAGCTGCTTTGAAGATTTTCATGTTACCAGATTTCCTCATCTGAATCCTGGTTTCAATCTGTGTCTTGCGCTTAGGTCCACATGGGGATACACGGAGTCATTATTGATGCTGAGACGAAAGAAGGCATTGCGAATGCAGTTGTAACGATCGATGGAGTAAAGCACAATGTCACCACTACACCTAGAGGCGAATTTTGGAGATTGTTGCTTCCAAACAATTACAGGATGACTTTCAGTGCTGTTGGGTGAGTGATCATTTGTTGTCAAGTTCTTTGCTGGTGCAGACCAATTTTTAAACCATGCGAAAAAATTGAATGATGATCTCCTGAGATTTTGCTTCCCAATTATATGCTGCATGGCATTGTGATAGGTACTAAGAATGGCTAAGAGTTCAAGAGATGCTCGACTGTTTAGATAAAGGTTTGCTAACCTGTTAGTTAAAAACCCTAAAAACAAATGATGGCAAGTCATGCTAAGAGTAGGAAGTCTGATTATTTAAGAAAATTTGTTCGCAAGGAGGTTTTTTTCTAACAAACATGCAAAAAAATATTTATTTAATGAAGACGTTTTCTAAAGTTTTTTCTGTTAGCAGCCATACTGCAATTACTTTGTATTTTCGTTATTATTTGCCTGTACTCCTGCCTCAAAGGAATCACAGCAAATACCTTGTTCTGGGTGTTCATTTGTATTTGAAAATTTCCTAGAACGACTCATTTTGGTATGAGCAAGTTTTCCTATTTGTTGCTGAAAGCAGGAAGTGTGAATATGGAATATCCTAACAATATTGTTATTTTGGCCTTGACATTAGTGGTAATGACTTATCAGTGGTCTGCTGCTTGAGATGAAGCAATCATTGCTATTAGATTTGAGGCATTTCAAAAATATGCTGTTCGTTTCCAGTAAATCTGATTTTATTCCTGGTTGCTTGAGTGAGATATCAGATGCCACTAAATAATATTGTGAATACGAATTTTTACGGTCGATATGATGTGTGGCATTATTTACTCAAACATATACAGGTGGCGCTGTATTCTTTTGAGAAATGTCTGGTGTTGCGTTGTTGTTGGATTGCCTCGTAATTTAATTACATTTATGTCCAATAGAAAATAACTGCAGTTTGCTGTAGTAGCCTACCAACTTCAGCAATCCATAATATCATTAATTATTCCAACGATCCAAAATAATTCTTAGTTTTCTGCAAATGCATACATTTTGTTATAAAATATAAAACTTTTGAGGATGACTATAAAAATAACAACGATAAAATCACTTGAAATAATTTGTATTCAAATTTTTCTTTATGTTGATGCCAGCACTGAGTTCATAACTAACTACAAATGCACCACAAAATGAACCTAAAATAATAATTTGTAATTGCGTCCTTTTTCTTTGTCTGGCTCAAACGTATTTGGTATTCAGCCTATTTTTTAAAGGCAAATCAAAATTTTCAGTCGAAAGGAGAATGTAAAGCTTGTGAAACATGATTGAAGTTGTTTTCCCCAATTTCCACAGCTACGTACACTCACAATAAATTATGTACCTTAACCATGCAAACTTTATAACCGGTTTAATTTGGAAAGATGATTTTCATCTTGAGCAATTTGACATAACCGGTCATTGTCTTCCATTTTGTTATCAAATTCAGTTATGAGCCTGTGGTCGAATCGAATGTTGCTGTTGTGGAAAATTCGACGCTGAACATGACAATCGTGATGAAGCGGGCCACTAATCCAGAAGGTGATTGGGTTTTTATTTGCATTTCATTCGCATATGTATCATTTGCCTTGTATGATGTGTATACAATCATTGTGTAATGCTTGCCACTACAGTACAGTGTAGGCCTGTAGAAGAATGTTTCAGTCCTGCTTAATTGATTCATGCAATCTTAACATTTTAAGATGTAGAATCAAAGTTTTGCAATCCTGAAAAAACGTAAATGATAATTGTGTCCCAAAGCTATATACAGTGTACATGTATGTTCGATCTGTTGATATGTTGCATTTGCATTGCATTTGGTATACTGAATGCATTGAATATCATGGCTTTTTAGCAATCCTCTTTTAAAATTTCACTATTTTCGGGATGGTCTCAACAGATTGTAAAGTACTTATATGCAGGCACGAATATGCACTTAGCAACTGTTTTGTAATTTATAGTAAGTCCAGAAGCACTTGCACTGCAACAGCACACAACGACCACCACAACCACCATGCCTGCACCAGAATCACCTGAAGTTACTTCAAATGCAGCATTCATTCCTTCTTTATCAGAAAACTTTAAACATCACAATAACAGCGAAATGGAATCCTTCTTGAAGGCTTACTACGGGACTTTTTCGCAAATAACTAAGTTGCACGTCATTGGCTATTCAGTAGAGAGCCGGCCACTCTATGTCATGGAGATTAGCGATCACCCAGGAATACACGAACCAGGTACCATGACGCATTTTCTGTTGCTGTGTAATTGGTGTCTCTCTTACAGGATTTAGTTCGTGTTTATATTATTTTTATTTTGAAACAGGCGAACCAGAGTTCAAGTACGTGGCCAACATGCATGGCAATGAGGTTGTTGGACGTGAGATGCTATTGCGTCTCATTGAGCTGCTTTGTACCAGCTATGGCAAGAATGAAACACTCACAAAGCTGGTAGATGAAACCCGCATTTTCATCATGCCTTCCATGAACCCAGATGGATACGAAAGAGCCATTAAAGGTTAGCAGTTAAAAATCATAAATGTTGGTAATGCTCGTGTCTATGTAATGTTGGTAATGCTCGTGTCTATGTAATGTTGGTCATTGGATGTGATATTTGTTTGTTTTACTGTCTGCGGCCCACCAGGAATTTGTATATTATTAACAAAATAAGTGAATTTTAATCATTTTTGTTAGGTGATCAACAAGGCATTCGTGGGCGATCCAATGCACATGGCGTGGACCTGAATCGCAATTTTCCCGATCAGTGGTTTAAAACGGAAGAGAATGCATATCAGGAGCCCGAAACTGAGGCGATAATGTCCTGGACGAAAAACCACTCGTTTGTTCTTTCTGCTAACTTGCATGGCGGTTCCTTGGTGGCTAATTATCCATTCGATGATAACTTACAAAATCAGAGTGGGGAATACAGCAGAGCGCCAGATGATGAAGTTTTCAAGAAGCTGGCCACGACCTATGCGTGGGTGCGTTCGCTATTGCGGATAAACAATTAATATTGCCCATACATTTGGCAGAGCTTTTGGCTTAATGCACAGGTTTTCATTACCTGCAGGCCCATACAAAGATGACACATGGGGTCAAGTGCACCAGTGCAGACCAGCCGTTCAAGAATGGTATCACAAATGGCGCTGAGTGGTATGTCGTTCCCGGTGAGTTCATCCCTGTCTGTAGAATTATTTGCATTGAAAACCACTGACTTCATTCATACAATATGTAGAATCAGATTTAAAGTGCATCATCGATAACTTATTCTAACTTTTTAAACTGCAGCTGATGTTAGGTTTTGAGGTAATGTTTGTTGGTTACTGGCAGTGCTGTTTATTTAAAGGCAGATTAGAAACCTGTGATATCATGTTTCTTCTGACATTCAGCTTAATTATCCCTTTCCCACCGGGTGCAGGTGGAATGCAGGACTGGAACTACATGAACTCAAATTGCTTTGAACTCACACTGGAGCTTGGTTGCATAAAGTTTCCTCCAGATTCCATGTTGTCGATTTATTGGAACGACAACAAAGATGCTCTCATAACATTCATGCAGCAGGTAACATTCATGTCTATTAAAAGCTTTATGGTAATTAAATAATCAATAGGTCACTCATGATGTGTATGACCTGTGTTTTTAAGGTGCACACGGGTGCGAATGGATTCGTAAAGGATGCGAACGGTACACCTATTGCAGGTGCCACCATTGAAGTACTAGGCATCGATCACAACATCACCAGCAACAACGACAGTGACTATTTCCGTTTACTGGTTCCTGGTGAATATCAAATTACCGCATCACATGTTGGGCAAGTTCTTTTATTCATGCTGCAAAATTAACTTTAAACTGATAAATGATTTGGGACTGAGAGTTATGAATTTTCACATTGGTGTTATCTGTAGTTATCGTTCCCAAACTCGGTCTGTGACTGTTCCATCCACTGGGGCAGCACACGTGAATTTTGAACTTCAGATCGAGGAGCCCTACTCCTGGTCTAAGGTTAATGATTTTGACCTGAAGAATAACATGATTGCCAACTCGTACACTGGCAACGAAGATTTGGTCACCATACTTCATAACGCGGAAATTATGAACCCGGGCGTGTTGTCATTTATGCAGCATGATGGAAATGGATTTCCATTGACATCTGTCAAATTAACTGACCAGGTTTGTACGAACCGATTGTAGTCAGATTGTCCCTTGCATTCCATGCTTTCCATCCCAGACTATTTCAATTAACCAATTCTCCACCATGCATAATTATTCCGAGCGAAACTTCATAACAGAATTGTCTTCAAGCTGGGAGCAATAATTCTGTCTTTTCATTGAAAACAAGCGAATGTTCAATTGCCACTATATCCACTGTCTTTTTTAACAGATTGGGGCTCCCGACGAAGACAAAGTTCACATAGCTCTGATTGGTGGATTGTATTCCATGCAGCCAATTGGGCGAGAACTTTTACTACGACTCTTGAATCATCTGCTGGAAGGTAACATCGATGGTTTGAGTGATTTTCTGCAGCTGCTGTTCGTGTGTTCTTTGAATTTTGATTATTAATGTTGCCCCAGGTTACAAGAAAGAGGATACTCGGATTAGGGAGCTCTTGAAGAGGGCGTCCATTCACATTATTCCAGCTGTTGACGTACAAGGGTTTGATGCCAAATATAATTCCACTTGTGGCTATAGCAACACTGAATTGCTGTTGAAGGAGCTGGGAAATCATGTCACGAAAGAAAAGGCAAGTTGGTTGTGTTTTGATGATGTTAATATTTTTGAGATTGACATCAAACAATTACTTAAAAATTGATACAATTATTTTTCACCTCTCATTTTAAGTTTTTCTGTATAATAATCATTTTTAATTATTTTTATTTCTCTTAATTAAATTCCTTCGAATTTTATTCCTTGAAGTGATCTTTACAAACAATGGATAATTTTGTGCTTGCACATTGTTGTAATTGACTTTTTTCTATTTCACAATTTTAGGATTCTCCACCAGCTATTCAGAACTTGCTAAACATGTTTGATACCACTCACATGCATGTTGCCCTCAGCATGGAGTCGGAATTTTTATTCATGAGGTATTTTTGGCGCGACATTTGCCCTATTTGTGATTTTTAGGTTTTTTAACTTTGTACCTTGGGATTTTCTAGATACCCGTATGACATTTCTCCTGTCAATACCTCTAACAATGCCTCTCCTGAAGATGAGCAAAGCCTCCGTTATCTGGCCAGCGCGTACATTGCCCCACATCCTCACATGGCTACCAACGCTAGTCAGTGTGGACAGAACATGCCATTTGGGCTGGTACAGGGGCATAAGGCACTGCCAAAAATGGGACACACATTGCTGGATTTTGCCTACAACAATTATGGCACTTTGACGGTACACAAATATGTTTCTTTTTCCTACAAAAAACATTAATCTCGGTTCTTTGACAAACCAGTACAAGCTTGCATTAACTGTAATCACAGTGTCGTTAATTGCAGGGTTGTCACTGACCTGCAAATTCAGGCAAATGAACAATAGTCAATCAAAGTCAGGCAAATTGAGAAAGTGTAAAACCATGAGCTACAATTTTAAAAATTTTAGAGATTAGAAGAAGCAGCTATTGTAGAAAAAATTCAGAAACTACAGAAATTTGTAGGTTAGGAAAAATCAGGCATTTCTATTGGTTCCATCAAGCAAAGTCAGGCAAGATAGTTTTAAAAAATCGATTGCAACCATGTAATTGGTTTCTTTTTTGTCTGCAGTTGGCCGCTCATGTTTCTTGTTGCATGTTTCCATCTACAACGGAAATCGTACGGCTCTGGCAGGAAAATTTGGACTCTCTCATGTCCTTCCTGGAGGCATCAACACACGGTAAATTAATTAACTCTACATTTATCCCCAGAAAACCATTGATGAAAATGTTTCCTGTTATATCAAACTGGCCACTTGAACTGTCTAGTTTTTTTTTTCAACCCATCAAACACCATCACTGCAACTATTTGGCATTATGTTATTTCAGGTGTCTATGGCCAGGTGACCGATGAAAGGCGCACCCCACTGCCAAAGGTCAAGTTGGTGATTTCTGGGCACAAACGTCCTGTTTATCTGACCAAAAATTCTGCTCAGTACCATATTGTTCTTCCACCTGGAAACTATTCATTTACGGGTTAGTAACTTATTCTCTGGTATATCGTCTTTAGGAGATGACCATTAACTAACCACAACTTCTACTTTCTCATACAGCTTTCTTGGACGGATATTTTCCCAGAGTACAAACCTTTACCATTCCAACCGGGAACATAAGTGGACCCATTGAGATCTTCATCAGGATGGACAGGATGAAGCCAAGGGTGGCCAGCGACGATTTTATTGTTGGACTTGACCGCAACACATTTGTGATTATAACGGGTGAGTAGGGGATGCCGTTGTTAAAGGTTTCATTGAGAAAGAGACCCCATTTGAGAATCCTGAAGAATTAATGCTGCTGATGGAAGAAAATGTGGCACAGTTTGTAGTGAAATTGCAGCAGACACTGATATCTGCTTTTGGATGTAATTGCATAATTATGCCAATAGTTGTACTGACAACTTTTTTTTCGAATTCATATTGATTAGGTGGTGTTGCTCTTGCGCTACTCATCTTATCGCTGGTGGTCTACAGTTGCGTCATCCACCAGCGGCGCAAGAACGAATATGGCTTTTACCCTATCAATGGCGCCCCCTCGCTGTTTGACGATGAAGATGACGTCGATATTTACTCTACCAAAGATCTGTACACGAAGAGACCATTGACTAAACCCTACCAGGATGATAGCACAAGTTCCTCAGATGAAGAGCAGTACGACGTAAGCTCCAGGAATGGCTTACTAAAGAAGGGGAAGTCTTAACGTTCTTTAGTTATGTTGTTCCTTTGTTTTACTTTTTATTTGATGTGTTGTTTTAGATTTTTCAGGGGGAGGGAGCACCCTAGGGCGAGGGATTACAGCCAGATGTGGCAGTGAAATATTGTTTTAGCAAAAATCAAAATTCGCAAATTTTGTTTTTGAAATGATACTCGTTGAGTTCAAAATATCAAAATGAATGGAGAAAAGGAAGATTGTATGCCTTGGTTGTTAATTTTAGTTCAGCATCTCTTTGCCAAATTACATGCCTGTTATGTTGAGCAGTGATGGAAAAGTAAACGTGCAGATTTTTTCTTGAAGGAATTTAGATGCTAAACTAAGGAAATGTTCTTTGACCAAGGAATCTATGAAATTTTTCAGAGTTTTAATGTACATAAAATGAATCGTGTATTCCCTTTACTAAAAGATTTTATACATGTGCAGTTTTGCCTGCCAAAAATGAGGCAGAAGAGATTGGAATCTAAAGCAATAAATCTGACATTTTGCTATCATTGACTTTTGCATTGGCGGTTTTTTGGTTTGATGGTTTTGTCATCTGACTAGTCAAAGTACTTGTACAAGAAAAAACAATAACCGCATCCAGATTTTTGTGAGTGTTTCTGCTTTTATCCCAGAGGTTAAACGGAAAACTTATCAAATCATTTTCTTTGTTTGTTGTAGTTTTTTGTTTATGAGATAAATTTGTATTATATTTTTTTGATATAGATCCGTTTTTCTGATCTGGAAAACTTAAGAATTGCCAGGGAAATTCATATGACAATGAAGCTATACAAATCTATACAGAGTTAGCTCTGCATACAGTGTACTGTATGTGTATGCTGTCCCATTTTATCGGGATTTGCACTATTGGATGCAAATCTTCATCTATGTTGAAATTATCTTCAACGAGTCGAAGAACAGTAATTATGTTTACATGCAAGGATAAATTGTCGGCACTCAGCAGGATTTCTTTCTGGTCGGTTTAGCCGGTGTTGTAAAATCGTAATTGTAGTAGCCAGAGTTAATCGTCTGCATGTTCTAGTTGAATTTTTTTGGCGCGTTCATGCAATTTACGCCCACCCTGTACTTGTCAGATCCATCACCGCCATTAATGGGCGTCCCCTGTGACGTCATTTTGGTATTGCTAGATGCATTGTGGGAAATAGAATTACTCGAGAGCGGGACGCGAAGGTGGTGGGAGTGCGTGAGTGAACCTCTGTCGGCTGTTGCTTTTTTTTGTTTTTGTCTCCTCTTGACAAGTTGCTCGAAGTCTTTTTTTGGTTCATCCACCTCATGTAAGTTTTGCTCACTTTCATATACTATGATGTTCACCGTGGTAGGGCCAGTCAGAATTCGTATTTGAAAATCTACATTTTCGAACCAATTTTGATAGAATGCATCGCGCGTGCACTTGGTCGGGTCTTCAGTTCTGACAGCGTTTTCTTCTATTCGCCTCGTGTTTTCAGTTTTCTCAAGCTTGTGCCAATTGTCGCTAAATCACACGATGGTGGTTTCTGCATCCGGGGCCGGGTGAGGGTAAATCGGGTGACGTGACCCACCTGCTGCATGCTGCAAATTGCACTGAAAATTTAAAGGTACACGATCTTTGTCGTGTTGCATCACTATAAAGTGGAGCAATTTGTATACCCTTTTTTGGGAACACACGTTGACGTCCCAAATTCCCAATGAGCCCCTGGGAATGCTCTAAACTTCGAGTTGCAGTTTCCTATAGTTTCCTATAAATTTGTCTTAGGCTTATTTCACTAAAAATATACTGATAAGCCTACTAAGATAACCCAATTTCGTATCAACAATAGTTGCTAGAGCGTTTGTTTATTACTTCGAAACCTACTGTCCTGCGCTCATTTCACGAGAAAACCAAATCTAGTCTGTTGGCCATCGTGCATGCACTTGTGCTATTCAGGAATTTGAGTTATGCACGTAACCATGGAGACCAAGCAGAGTCAGTGGTGGACTTGAGTTGGTGGACCTCGTTGGAAGTTTTTTCTTGAAGAACTTTTAAGATTTGCAATTGAAAACTTGCAAAATATTCAATAAAATCTGTCCTATGTGCTAATGTATGTTTGTGAGATAATCACAAATATTGAAATAATAAGGCCTCATAAGGATGCCATGCAAAGATTCAACCTTGCTCCTTGCCTTCCCTGACTTCCCTGACAGATCTCATCCCAGAAGGTTGCATTGTGCATATGGGCAAACGTGCCTGTGGTTTACATTCAGCATAGAAGAAGCAACATTACAGAGGTGCACTATTAGGAGTGGTTCATACGACATTGTACGTTATAAAGTTTGATAGACTCAGTTGATCTGGCGCCTGATTCTCACGCATTTCATGTATCATGTAATACTTTCACAACAAATTTAGTTACTGTTTATGCACCTAAATTTAGTCTGTCCATGACAACGTTTCCTTGAGGCTGAGGAAGCATCATGTTTACTATATGCCATCTAGAGACACGCGTACGTGTCTTTCGAGATAAACGAGTCGTTGAGCAGTGGGCCAAGAACTGGATTATCCGATGGCATTATGGTAATTTTAGCAACGAACATGAGCAGTGCCGCAAACAAACTCGTCTTCACGGGAGGATAAGCACTCACTTGGCAGTCAGCCGAGCCAACAGCTTCTTGCGAACCAACTGCTCTGGCTAGCACTGTCAAGAAACACGTGAGGATGATATATATCAGCCATCAAACTTTTGTTTTGGTCATAATGACTACCAGAATCAGGGTGAAACAGGAGCGCCACGGATGGCACCACCTCTGCTCTATCTGAATTGGGACGCAACCTACCCTCAAATTAAGAAGGTGCAATCCCACAAGTTTATCTGCAACAATGCTCATTAGATGAAGTGAGTCCATGAGTTCAGGTGGAGGAAATGTGGCTTACTTCCGCCAAAATGGCGTGGCCGCAGGAACATGTGATCGTTCAAATATTATTACTTGATTTTCCATGTAATACTTGAACGTTCCCTGTGTATGGATTCCGTAATATTGCGCTCCTATTTCTAGACTTATCGAAAGTTACTCGTGGAATTTGAAATTTAGAAAGAGTGTCACTTATCAGCATATTGTCTGATATAGGCCTAATGTTAAATCTAGATACCTGGTATTTTATCTGTCGTTTCCCAGAATATCGGTATTTATTAGTTTGGGCAATTTATTTGGACGATATCTTCAATATGATGTCAACTTTATCTGTGACGGCTGACGAATGACGTCCTGGAGATGTCATTTCTGAAGTTGTTCTGAAGTTGTGCAAGATGGACTGCAGAAGTTAAATGTCAAGCAACAGTGACTGAAATATTTTTTTTTATTGGTTACATGAATTTATTAAAATTCTATGTGACTTGTTATTGGAAAATATTTTATCAGACTTGGTATGGATGGATTCATATAACGACATTTCCATAGCTACTCCAAGTAAACAGCTTACTTCGTATTGTATGTAGAAAAAAATTTAAAATGGAAGCAGAGCGATTTTTTTTCAAATTGATCACAAGAATATTACCCAGTTTTATTATTGCATTTTTCTGCTTTTGATTTCCGCTCATGTGATGACAATCGCGTACAGTGCCAAATAAGGGCCAAAATAAGTTGAAATGCATTAATTTTTTCCAGTAGTTTTATCGATTCTTGATAGCTTTTTGGTCGATTGGAGTTCTTTTAAACATTCGTGTGGAAAACTGGTAATCGTCGTTCATGGCCACGTTTGAGAATTTCAAATGTTTGGCCAAGGATGACCTCCCACAATGGGAGTTTATAGATATTTTTATCTTAAGGGAGTGTTTGATGCCAGACCCTGAATTTTCTATGCTATTAATTCGACGTTTTGCATCGGTCGTAGCCAAGGTGTGGCCAGCCCGAAGTACTGCATTATTTATTTCCGAAATCGTATAGATTTAATTCAAATGAGAAGAAGATTTGTCGAGTTTTGTTCCTTTCGATGTGAGTCACCAAAAAGTCATTTTTGTGGACATTGTTTTCTTATCACGTACAGTAGAGGGATAAGCGATAAAATCAACTATTCCCCAGATAATCAGTTTGAAAGCGACAGGTTTGAGAATATCAACTACTCTGCATATCAACTGCTTCCTATAGTCACATTTATCTTTGCAATTTTTACTAGCTTATCTGGAAATTTACCCTAAATCGTGTTTGTCGATTAATGAAATTTTTTCTCTGTTTGTAAAACGCAATGTTGAACTTGGGACGTGGGCGTTCACATGTGGGTGGCGCCCCTTGTGCATGTTATTAGAAAATGTTTAAAAGGGACTTTCAAGTATTATGTCATCACCGAACCGTGCTTTCCAGACACCTCCCCCCTCCATCTATTGCGCAGCACGTAAACGTGTTTTAGAACCTACATGTACATCTGACTTGAGTTATTTAGGAATGTTTAAACTTGATTTAAATCTGATTTTAGCAAAGCTGGATATGCAGATCACACCCTCCAGGATCCGTTCTGCATGCTATAAAAAGCAGAGGATTCTGGATATTTTGCAGCATATGTCATCACTAGATGACAGACTTTATGCAAGTCATGTAATCCCACATCAGTGACTCGGTTAAAGCTTGTTGTATAAATTAAAAGACGGCGACAGTCCAATGTCGTTCGGTCCTTGGGTGAAATCGTCCTCTAAACTTTCGGCTACTTTTGATAACGTACCTTCGGTTATCTAGACACAAACACTTCGCTTATTTACTGCTCTATATTGCCGAGATTATCCGAGATATCCTTAAATAGTCGAGTCATTTGTTTGGGATTATTGGGACAATTAAAACGTCGCGTTCGATCCTCGACAAAATGGCAAATCGAGAGATTATTTGTAGACTTTCACACTGACGAAATAGTTTAGGTAGGTCGGCCGGCTTTCCAATGAAATTTAGATTATAGTTCAGTCTATCTACATGTATAAGCCGGTGAGCTTCGTCGCATTATTACACCGGCTTATCGACTTAAACGATAAACTATACATGTATACTGTTTCGTCGATTTCTATATAAGGCTGTGTTCTTATACAGCTAATCAATGCCCGGTTCGCTATGTAACTATCGGCATGTTTCCCATTACAAACTATGGCAACATAACGTGGAAGATGCAAGTTTGAAGTTACAAACAACTTGACTATTAGTATTAGACCCAAAACAGTTACACGAACTAATAATTTGCGTAATTTTCCTACTGTATTTCAACTTCATTTTTTGGATTTCTGTCCCGGCAGCTTGCGAACTGGTGGAGACGGCTACTCTGGAAAACCTGGAAATTTCTGGGAATTTTAATTTCAACCTAGAAATTTCTGGGAATTTGAATTTCAAACTGGAAATTTCTGGGAATTTGAATTTCAACCTGAAAATTTCTGGAAATTTTAATTCCAACCTGGATTTCTGAGAATTTTAATTTCAACTTGGAATTTCACAATAATACACCACAGCTTATTATAATGTACATGTATGTACGTTAAAAATGATCGCCGGCCTGCACGTTCCTTCGATGGATACATGAATTGATACATAGATACATGTGTCAGGGGGCTATGGTTGAAGCGTCGGTTTTCAATGTTGGTGGCTGCTGCCGTAATCGCTTTTACGCAAAATCTGAAAATAACTTTACAAACTCAAAGGGGGTTTCAGTTTCTAAGAGTAGACCAGACTGATTGTGCTGGTCATTGCACTTTCTACTCAAATCGGATTGGCACTAAAGAGTAAAGAAGCGAGTTGGCTACCTTGGCCAACCTCCCATCCACACATCACCCACAAGATAACATGATACTTGAACGGCCCCTTAGACTGAAGTAAAAACTTGTACTGTAAGGTCTTCTACTGTACCTTTTTCAAAAAAAAGTTCCTTCCAACTCTAAGTTTATTTACATTTATTTTGGTGATGAGGGATAGACTAACGTGTATTTGCTCTGCTTCAGCATCCTAACAGTCATAAGCTTTGGGATGATTCTATCATTGGAAATTAATGGGCAACCCTTTCAAGACATGCAAATTACTTTAAATTTGAAGTGAAACCTGTTCTATTTGTTTGTTCCATCCAGTCTTACGAATCTTCGTGGCATCTGTCAAATTTAACATTTTAAAATTCTGAAAATATTTTCATGGGGGCCAGTGGGCTCGAGTATCCTACTCGAGATTTTGGTGCACACTTTTGGTAGCTGCTGACCATGGTTTATTTCTCGTATCCGTGCAACATAAATATTGCACGGATTTTCTAGGCTATTTCAACCGGTTCATCACTCCAGATAAAAGACTTATTGTGTTTTGGCGCTTTTCTTAGACGTAACAGCTCGCGTGTATAATGGGGAGCTTATTTTCGTTTCCTGGCTGAGGTTTTTAAGGAAGAGAAAATGCTTTCGACTGGTCGAAATTGAATACGCTGACCTACATCAATTCTTTTCTTTAATCAAGACGTAATAAAAGGCGGACTGCCAAATATTAAGCTTTGTTTCTGTAATATTCAGTCGCTTTGCATATAGACACCGGCTGGGGATAGATCGTGTTAACTGTTTATAAGATGATGACACGTATTAATCTAATGTCCCCTTGTAGGCTGTACGGTAAACTGATACATGTATAATCGAACAAACACATTCCAAGCTTACTTATTTACGCCGAGGAGAAAAGTTATCGTTCAAAAATAAAAATTCTTAACAAGTTCCGTTATCAATTGGTACAAATATTTGGTATAATAAAATCAATAATGAGAGAAATAACTTGATAATAATGTTATCGTAAAGAGAATTATCTATGTGGTCAAGGTTTTATCATTGTGGGTCTTATATTCGCAGGTTTTGACTAAATCTCGCAACTCCCAATGGGAGTTGTTGTTTTCGCGGCGGCCTTGATTTATTTTTGATTAAGGGTTGCATGGCCGTAAAATTCTTTCGCTTCCTTTGAAAACACCCAGATTTTAATTAATTCGCTAATTCGGGAGATCTTCGCTGCCTGTACGTGTAACGAATTCCCGCTGGGAAATACATACAGTTCTGTAAATTAGTTTGTAAATTTTTTGTTTGTAAAAGTTTATTTTTTCGTTCTTGGGAAAGTCTGCTTTTGTGTACAACTCATCATTTATTCTAAAATTGTGTTGTTCAATGATGTCACAAAATTATGAGGAATACTGATATTGGGCGTAGGGTGCCGAAAATCAAATCTCGAAAATCAGGTCGCATAATATTTGTTCTTCCCCTATTTAAAGTTTCCATAGTGTTTCGGTGCACTACAGATGGCACCACTGACCACTCCTTGCAGGCATGAGGGTTTGCGATGGCACGCTCGACCACTCGTCCAACCAAGTTGACCGCCTCGTAATTACAAAATAAACGAGGGGATGACACAATAATGATGTTGAAGTAATAAAATGGTTTGATAAGGGTTGGCGAAACGCACTTCCGTTTCACTTTCTTAGCTAAGAATATGGTCGGAGGAAAACATGGCTGGGAGTTATTGTTCTCAGCTCTCATTGTTCAATTTTTTTCACTCGTACGTTATCATTGTTATTGAATCGAGCCTGCTATTAATAATTGACGCGGAAGTCATTTCGGAAGTTTGTCAATGAACTGATTTGGGGCCTATGGTTAATACTACGTACGAGACCAGCTAAACGAAACCCTTTCCTGGACAACTGAGTGGTGGACATCTTTTAATTGGTCGTTTTTGAAACTGGTTTTCGTGCGATATTTGTTCATATAATGACCAAGATTCGAAATACATGATCCTACAATATTGTTTTCTGGGATATCTTCAAATGTTACAATGCTTGATCGCCAGTTTGGTTTGTCCAATCAGCTGCAAAACAATCCAAATTCAGCTGTTGAGATGTGTCATGCATTGTTATCCGTTTACATGTACATTTCACTGACTCATTTGTCGCCTGTTGTTCATCACCGTTTCCCAATCAACAATTCTGTTATTTAAATTAGGCCCAACCTTGACTATGGAAAACACGCTCCATTTCCATCCCAATCTTTTTATACGCCACGTATGGCGATTACTGTTACATATCATCAGGTTTTGGGTTATGACAGCTGTTGTCGGTACACAAGTGGTAACCTCGTTATCGGCAAGGTTAACGAATGCATGCCTGGTGTATTTTAAAATTCACTCGGAAATCTTCGTGGTTTCATCCTTGAGCAAAATCCACGGTTCGCTTTTGGGACGTCTATTTTCACCCAATTTTGTGTTTCCGACATCGTGTTCATGTGTTGAAGAACTATAAATAATAGTACATTGTACTGAGATTGTATTTCAAAAATGTCCCGAATGTATGTTGGTCTAATTATCAGGTTTAAATTTGCTTGTAATGGCGTTAGGACTTTACGACCACACTGTTGTAAACTAGTTTTGGAATTCATATCATGGTTTTTACTGCAGGATTTCTCAGAAAACATTGTAGATTTCCCTCTGCTAGATAGTTTCCTAGCTATCAAACAATCGGGTTGTCACGTCTTATTTTCTCCCGCTTATCTGTTCTAATATAATATATAAATTTTAGATATTGTTCGATACCGTAGAATGTTCCTGAAATGTTACTAGTCATCGCTCTGCTCGTATCATCGATTTTTGATCACATACATAACACACAATGGAATCTGTTGCAGATTTCAGGGTACAATTTCACAGCTTTCCCTCACACTCAATGTTTTATGAAATAGGACCCTGGTCACAAAAACACTTTTGACACCTTCGTTCTACGAGGGAAATAATGTAGTATTGCAAAAGCAGCAATATATTTAAATACTTGCTAATTAATTCCATTATGGATAGAAACTTGAATTGAAAGTCGATACAGTACGAGTTACAATATTATACAAAAATGGCGTCAAATGTAGTGTTCTGTAGAACGAGTAAAAACACCTATAATTGACAGGCACAGTATCAGCGCATCTCTCATAATCGACTGGTGATAAAATGGTTTTCTTCTCTGTAGATTAGATAACTGTTGATAATTATTGAACAGTCTGTGCCTGTGGCAGTCCATCGTTTGAGCGCAGAAACGACGAACATCCTCGACAGTCACCATCTTGGATTACATTTATTATCCGAATTCCGTTCGCAACAGGCCCGATAGAGCTAAAGTATGTACATGTACAGCGTTTTTTGAGGTTCAAAATAGCGCGACTCCTGTTTAACTACAGTATGTTTAACTATGTTTGAACTGTAATCTCAGCGCCATCTGTGTTGCTTTCGACGCAACGGTATACCTTTAACTGAATGCCATGAAAGTAAGGCGTTGATGGCAGGATTTTTCTGTGTTTTTTTTACCATTTTAGATGCAAAATTCGATTTCACATTCAAATGTAACACTTCATATAGTACTCAGTTTAATACTATAAGTATTAAACTGAGTACGTGTCTCTTTGTCAGTAACACCTCTTTCATAAACGTATTTACGACTGTAAACTGGGCCATCCCAGCCCACCTGTAATCATCCTGTTATTACTCATCGCCATTATTATCATAGTAGGTAGGTCTCAACACCTGGCCTACAACATTCACTGGCCGATAACCCATTCGACTAAATTTATATTAATTTTCGGATAACACCTAAGTATTGACCCTTTAAATCAGCTGCAGTACACTGTATGTTCTATGCCTTCCTTGCCACCTTATACAGGGTGAGCGCAATTAAAGGTGGGTTAAAATTTAAAAAATTGAAAAACGGAACGTTTTTGACGTTGTCATATGGGGGATGAGGGGACAGGCGGGGAATGATCTGAAAATAACGAAAGTGTGATGACATAATTGAATGCCCCTTATCCACAATTTCTCCCAAAACTGACTTGATTTTGCCGCATTAATTTTAATGACCTTTGTAATTTTCGTTGTTTATCGAAAATTCTAGAGGTCACTCAAATTTACAAGGTAAAATTGTGCACTCTGTTTTGTGTAAAACTGCACGTTTCAAACGTGATATGCATCAACTAAACTCTCCAATCGCTCTCAGAATTTTCTACAATCTAAAGATTAAGCAATATTTGCAGGAAATCAGAGTGATTCGAATCGAGTGTAATTAGGTGTTGAAATGCATACCACATGCAGCGATGGTAGTATGCACTTTTATGAACCTGGCACTCAAATGTGTGTTCCTGTAGATAAGAATATAATAGCATCTGATGTCGTTCTGATTGAAGTAGATTTTTAGCGATTGTGCTGATGATGATTGCGCGATCGTACACTACTATAGCAGTCTAGCTGGTGCCTGATCAAAACTGATTTGATCGACTTTTTCGATAAATGCTAATCGAATGTACACGTACATTTTTTTATTATTTGGCAGGTTGCTGACTGAGTAGCATGGAAAATGCCCTTATAGCTCGAGATGTTGTGGGAGTGGAGGACTTTGTCCTGTTGGAGAACTTTCAGAGTGAAGATGAATTCGTCGATAATCTGCAAAAGAGGTTCAAGGAAAATCTAATTTATGTAAGTGGTTCTGCGCCCTGATTTCAAGGATTTACATCTTTCAAATTGACCCTCTCAGAGCTTAATCGTTTCTTGCTAAGTTATTTTAGGTAAATTTCGGTGCAAACACTGCAGTGAATTTTTTTTCTAAAAAAATCCCATATGTCGAGTGATGGCTTTTGGAGAATGATGCAGTTTTTTGGATCTTTTTTCTGTGATAATTTCATAATTTCAGATAGATGCAAGGAAGAACAGATTAATAAGTCAGATAATTTGTACATATCTTTTCATTTATTTGTCCATACTTAATTTAATTATTTTTTCTGTTATCAAATCAAGTTGAATTTACACGATCTATTCGTTCTCGTTATTTTAAAAAAATACAAGAAATAAATACTTTAGGACTCAAAGGACTTTCTCGGTTTTCCATTTTTTTCCATTTAGATTTTGAAAACAATTGCTATTTATACCATGCTTTTCATCTCATTATGTGCTGATAATTTTTTTTTTTTGAAAAATTACTGGGTAATTCTTATCAAATGGACAATGTATATGTATAAATCTGGCTTAGACAGCTTTCTTAAAATAGGTTTACATGTATTTAGAAGTGCAGGTTAGGTAACATTTCTGACCTCTTATCTTTTGATTATCATTTCTAGACATACATTGGACCAGTACTGATATCAGTCAATCCGTACCGGAACTTAGACCTCTATGGCCAGGACTATATTAAAAAATATCACAATGTCACCCTGTACGAATTACCGCCGCACGTGTAAGCCATTTTCTTATGTTTTTCATGCACAAATAAATCATTTATGCCTTTCAAAACGCACTCTAATTAATAGAAGAATGCTGACTGTGTAATAACTGGCCAATGGTGCCATTTCAAACAAATACTAGAAAAAATGTTGTGTGAAATCTTAGAAACTGTGCATAGAGTTTTCTAACTTTTAAAACTTATTTTCTACTGTTCAGCTATGCTATTGCGGATACCGCGTTTAACACCATGCGTGAAGAAGTGGCCGATCACTGTATCCTCATCTCTGGAGAAAGTGGGGCAGGCAAGACCGAAGCGTCCAAGAAGGTTCTCCACTTCTTGGCAGCCGCCAGCCAAAATGCCCCCAATGTCGAGAACGTAAAAGACAAACTGCTTCAGTCCAATCCAGTCCTCGAGGTTGGTTTTCTTATACCAATCATAAAACGTCAGACAATCCATTACAATAACTTTTGATTCTTGTACCAACTAGGCTTTTGGAAATGCCAAAACAACCCGCAATGATAATTCTAGTCGATTTGGGAAGTACATGGATATCGAATTCAACTACATGGTAAGACTGTTTGACAAAAAAACGGAAGTTTAGTTAATCTGATCAATAAGTAACATCGTCAACAGTGACCACATCCTGAAATCTGTCATGTAGGGGGCACCTCTCGGCGGTCACATCTTAAATTATTTGTTGGAAAAGTCTCGCGTAGTCTACCAGGCCAATGGAGAGCGGAATTTTCACAGCTTCTATCAGCTGTTGGCTGGGGCTGGCAATGACACGTTGGAAAAGTTGCAGCTGAGACGGGATCCTGGCCACTACTATTATCTTAACCAAGTTAGTGCTGCATTAGTCCCACATACTGTCATGTAAGGCATGGGTAATTGGTGAATTTATCAACTCAAATCTGCAAATCTTTCTAGGGTGACAGCAACCAGGTAGAAAGCATCGATGATGCAGCACAATTTCAAATAGTGGAATCAGGGCTGTCGACGATTGGCTTTGATGAAGAGGAGAAGGATGTAAGTGTTCATTGACTCGTTGCTGATCTCAGTTGACATCACTGCCTCTCCATCAAACTCTAGCTTGTGCTGAGATCATGCCATATATTGAAATTTACTTTTTCTCAGCCGAGGTTGCAGCCGCGGTTTTCACCTCACCAGAATTTTTTTTTTTTGTTAGGCATTATTTGCCATCATAGCCTCTGTTCTTCATCTCGGCAATGTTGGTTACACTGAAAATAATGGGGCATCGGTTATCGCTCAAACAAAGCCAGTGCAAGCTGTCTGTAAGGTATGCAAAGAAAGTAGAGAAAAGTTCAGTTTATGGAAGTTATTTTACAATGCAACATTTTGTCTCCAGCTTTTGGACTGTGATGAGCCTGCCTTGATGCAAGCTCTTACAAACAGAACCATTGAAACCAAAAGGGAGAAGGTGAGAGTAAATATTCTGCCACAGCAGCTAAGTTCTTACAGATTTTTGATTTGCTGATTTTGTTAACGCCCTTTTTGCTTTCAGGTGCTTACCACCTTAAGCCGGGATCAGGCCATTTTCGCTCGGGATGCTCTTGCCAAAGCCATGTATTCTAGGATGTTTGAGTGGCTTGTGACAAAGCTGAATTCTTCCTTGCGCAGTACTGTATGTCTAAGAGTCATGCCAATTTTATTTTTGATATTGGTAACATGTGTAAAATAAGCACAAGCTATTTTGTTGCAAACACAGGCATACAGAATTAACATAAGTCAAAATATACCATGAATTCGAAATTCGATTCTGTACCTACCTATTGTTATATCGACTGAAAAAATGTATCAAATTTCTGTGAATGAGATCTCAAGATGATTGACACTAAGGTCAATGTCTGACAAGATCCATTTCTAAAATCTTAACTGTGAACTTTGAATATTGAATTATGGTTAATTTTTTAAAATTATTGTTTAAAAACACATTTTGGAAAACAAAAATTTGCCATTTTTCAGACTAGTAGCGAGCTTGATCCTTGCAATGAGCATGCATCTTGTAACCCATTTAGGAACAAGTACGGAAGACTTTAATGGGGATTTTGGACATATACGGTTTTGAAATTTTTGAAAAGAACAGCTTTGAGCAGTTTTGTATCAACTACTGTAATGAGAAACTGCAACAGCTTTTCATCAGGCTGACATTGGAGTCAGAGCAGGAGGAATATGCACGAGAAGGAATTCAGGTTACTGTTGATTTTGTTTACTTTTTTTACAATAGCCTTTGTAGTAAATCAATCCTGTTTTAAATTGCGAATTATTTTAAAAATGATTTTGTAGTGGGAACCAGTTGAATATTTCAATAATAAAATCATCTGTGATTTGGTCGAAGAAAAACATAAGGGCATTATAGCCATTTTGGTAAGTGGATTTATTTCACTTTTTGGCACATTCCAGAAATGGTAATTTTCAATTCAAGATTATATGGAATGCTCTTTTTTGAGAAAGTCTAAACTTTGAGTGTTTTAAGTATACAGTAAGAATTTAAAAATGTATTACAGGATGAAGAATGCTTACGTCCTGGGGATGCCACAGATATCACATTTTTAAACAAATTGGAGCAGATTGTCGGCAAAAATAAACATTTCATTTGCCATCAATCGACTGACAACAAGACTCGCAAGACGCTCCAGAGAGATGTAAGGAAATAATGTCCACAGGGGTTTCTGGAATATCTTTTTTACTCAGGAATAGTATCACATTGTATTTGTGTTGTTTTCTAGGAGTTCAGGCTAGTCCATTATGCGGGTGATGTGACTTACAGAGTGGAAGGTATTAAAATGAAACAATAATTTTTGTACCTACTGAAGAATGACGTATCAATAACCAAACTTTGTTTCTTAGGTTTTCTTGATAAGAACAATGATCTGTTGTTCAGAGACTTGAAAGAGGTCGGTGTTATACTGCAAAATGTAACGTGTCTATCCTATTTTTCTTATAAAAATGTAATTTGCAGGTGATGTCTGGTGCAAGCAATCAAATTATCAAAATAACATTCCCAGTGGAAGAACTGATCAGTAAGAAGAGGCCAGAAACAGTAATGCAACTTTCGAAATTTTCCATGTTAACATCTTGTAATATTGACCCACCAAAAATAATGATTTGATTTAAAACCTATAGAAGACATTTTTTTTCTCATAATGTCTCATAATTCATGCTATATGCAGCTTTGTTTTAATTTACCACATAGATATTAATTATCTCTTGCTTTAATAATACAAGAATAAATGAAAGGAAAACATTTTACTTAAATAGTGTTTGCATCTTACTTGTCTCAATTTCTTAAGTCTCATACGTATTTGTAAATTACAGGCAGCAACCCAGTTCAAGAACTCTTTGGCGAAACTGATGGTTATTCTTCAAACTAAAGACCCGTCATACATCCGTTGCATCAAGCCAAATGATATTAAAAAGCATGGTAGGTTCTTCAATTTCACTCCTGGATAATAGAATCAAATTATTGTGAAGAAATAACTCAACATTTGAACACCTTAGGAAACTTTTCGGATGAGATCGTCAGGCACCAAGTCAAGTATCTTGGTTTGATGGAGAACTTAAGAGTGCGAAGAGCCGGGTTTGCATACCGTCGACCGTACGAAGTCTTCTTGAAAAGGTTGGCACGTTTCACCAAAATTTGCGTTTTCTTCAAAACACAAAATTCTTTCTTGAGGGAAAAAAAAAATTCCCGAATTTGTTTTTCTAAATGAAATTTGCTACCACATGTACACGTACTAACAAATGATTTTTGAACATTTATGAAAACTTACTACTGAAAACTTTACTCGTTACTTATGCTTTTGTCTAAAGTTGTTTTATTGTTTGCAGATACAAGTGTCTTTGCCCACAAACCTGGCCGCACTGGAAAGGCATTGCCCGAGATGGAGTCCAGCAACTGGTCAATCATTTGAAATTTCAGCCAGATGAATTTGGGATGGGAAAGTACGACTAAATCGACTTTTTCCCATAATCAGAAATAATTTGACCAATTATTTTATAAACTGTTATTTTTGAAGGACAAAGCTATTCATCAGATATCCCCGCACCTTGTTCCAAACAGAAGATGCATATCAGAGAAGGAAGAACGAACTCGGTGAGTTCAATTATCAAACATATATACATATCGAGTTCGTCTAACTACTGAAAATTGTTAATAATTATTAACAATATTCTTATCTTACAGTCGCCAAAATTCAAGCTCTGTACAAGGGCATTCTCCAGAGACGGAAATACTTGAAAATGAGAGCAGCTGGTAAGCTTTTGAAAGCGAGACTAAATTGCATCCTAGCTGCACATTTTATAATAGGGCTTTTAAGATAAGGTTATTTCGAGTAATGGCCACAAACTAATAAATTCGCACCTTTCATAGTTACTGTTATTTCCAAACATTGGAGGCGGGTAGCGGCTAAGAAGGAACTTCAAAAGAGGAGGGAAGCTGCTATCGTTATCCGCAGGTGATTGCAGTGAAGCCATTGTTTTGTAATTGTCAAACATGGCTTTTTTTTCTACTTGAACTTTCAAAGAGATTTTATTATTTTTGAAGGAACGTACGAGGTCCTCACCTATTTGGTTTAGTTTTCTCGGATTAATAATTTGATTCTCCTTTTTATTTCATCAAAGGTTCATTAAAGGATTTATAACACGAGATGATCCTCCTAACGAATGCAATGCTGCGGTAAGACCCATTTCATTATAGAAAAATTATTGTAATTGGAGTTGTTTATACATGTCTGCTGTTTACACAACTTACTGCTTTGTGGAAAAAAATAGTTGTAAGTTGATTGCTATGAAAGCTGTTTATAATTCTGGTTCTGCGAATTGTTAACAATAAATGTTTAAATCTGAATTCATTATCTGCCCCTGCAGTTCATCAAACAAACGAGGCGCCTGTATCTTTTGAGGCTGAAGAACAATTTGCCAAAGTCTGTCCTTGACAAGGAATGGATGCCAGCTCCAAAATGCTGCCAGCAGGTTAATTCTGCATGGTCTTAAACGCTAAAAGCCACGAAGCTCGTAACAGTTAGAAATATGCAACTAATTTCAGAGGTTTTGGTGAAAAAAATTGAAAAAATTCGCTTGAAAGCGAATTAAAATTCATGTGGGGAAGTTTACATTGAAGAATTATGGAAATTTTTATTGGATGTGAAACTAGAGAAGAAACGTTGAAAATAACTACCTTTCGGTAATGTGTGCTATTTTCTTCTATACCAAACTTATTTTTAGGCTTCGCCACTGCTTCATAAGCTCCATACCCGAATGATGGTTCGCAAATATATTAAGGCGTTGACCCCAGAACGCAAGAAGCAGGTAAGAGACCCTTTATATCAAACACGTCGAAAAGGATGCATTTCTAATTGGGCAGTGAGAACTCTGATAATTACATAACATTCGTTCATTTTTGCTTACTTCTATACGTAAGTTTGAAGAGAAAGTGGTGGCCGAAGCGCTCTTCAAGAACCAAAAGCAGTCTTACCTGTCGAGTGTACCCAAGCTGTTCAAGGAAAACAGGCTGAGTGAGTGCGGGACCATAGCAATGTTTGTTAAGCATTTATTCGGTTTTAACAGATATTCCTATTTTGTGGTCTCCTGAAGGTTCGGAGGTTAATGCGATCTGCAAGGCCGCATTGGAGAAGTATATTCCTCAAGGGGAAAAGACAGTTGTCGGTATTAATTTTCTGGAGGTTTTGAAAAAGTATCAATTTTAATAATTAACGAGTGGTTCTTTGCCTCTTAGTATTGCTGCGAGGTCGTCAAATACGATCGACATGGCTACAAGCCTCGGAATCGTATTCTGGCAGTCACCCTTCAGGCCATTTATCTTTTGGATGTAAAAGATGGAAAATTGAAGCACCGCTTTCCGCTAAGTAGCATATTAGGTTAGCACTTTTTTACTTTACACATATTAGCCTAATTAGATTCTGGTTCATATAGAAAAGGTGCCAACAATAAAATTATATTATAAAAAAAGGTTTGTTAATGCAAATTCTATTTCTTACGCAGGGCTTCATATAAGTTCCTTAACTGATGGTCTAATGGTGATAAGGGTCCCACCAGAGAAAAAAGATAAAGGGGACTTGATTGTCAACTGTGAATTCATCATCGAGGTTATCGTGAAAATTGTGAATGCTGCCAAGACGAGGGAAATATTGTATATCGAGACGTCAGGAACGTAAGTGACTTCATAGACTTTTTTATGTAAGCATTTTGATTCGCACGCCAATTGCTAACTGTGGTCGTCTTGCAGAATGTCCCACTCTCTAGTCAGTGGCAAACAAGGGATGATCGACCTAAGCTCTGGAGTGGCCCCGGATATATCAAAAGGCAAAAACGGTCACCTAATTGTGGTGAGTTATTACAAACTTTCATATTAGGATGATTTGCTGTTGTGGCGCGAAATGGCAAATTTTAGTCGAACCAAAAAAAAATGTCAAGCTTCCTGAATTGTGTCGGTGTTGTAAGATTTAATTAAGTGAATTCATTTTCCCATTTGATAGATTGCTGCGACACCTTGAAGGCCTATTGGACACGGACTAAATACGGGCTCACTAACTGTGATCTTTTAATCAATGGCGAAACACATTTGACGAAGGTTGGATCGTTCACTGTACATGTGCGTTGCACTGAAATTTGGGGGGAGGACTTGTGTAGTCAATTACTGTTATTGGAGAAAATTTGCCTATTTGAGGGAAATCACCAAATTGAAGAATTTAGGGTACTTTTCATCAGCGTTGGTACGTTTGCAGCCTTGCCCAACAAGTTGGATCTTAAACACAATGCCCCTCATTTTTAATTTTATTTAATGAAACTGTTGATTCAGATCGGTAATATATTTAATTTTCGTTTCTACCACCTGCACACCTGCATATATATTGTATATGTATTTATGTGTTAGTGGTGCAAATGTCTGTGTATAGGACTAAACTATTTGATTGATCATAAAGTGTTTTCTTGTAATTTTTTAAACCCAACTGGGATTTGAGCAGAGTTTACTCTGTCAGGCAACTGGGTGAGTTACTCACTTTCTGGCTGCCTCCACTGACCATGGTCACATTTTGCTTGCCGTGCGTAGATATTCAATAAAAACGGGAAACAATTTTCGAGTGAAAACCTGCAAGAGGATTGAATTGTGAAACATACAACATGTGTACATGTATGCGTATATCGCCATACACGTACATACTGTATGAAAGAATAGTAGACACAGCCAATTTTGTACAAAATTGGCTGTGTCTACTATTCTTTCATTCGATACTCCCAGCCACTGTAAGATGATGGAAATTAATTTAAACGTACATACTGTATGTACATGTACATCCATGTAGATCGACGTTGGAGGTGCAACAATTTGACGTAGGCGTTTTATTAACGGTCAGTACTTCTATCAAATATCTCGTTACAGACTTAGGATGAATTTCAGTGATCCGTATGAGATGTCAATGAACAGATCGAATTTCAGTATTTGATGAAATTTAGAGTATGCTGTAGAGCAGACCACGTAGTATACGTAGGAGTTGAGAAAAATTCCTTTGAAAATACATGGTATAGCCGACCAAGCAGACAAGAACCACAGTGAAAGAAAGCCAAGCCTCCTGCCAAACGAAATCTTAAAAAATTAAAAAATATCCCTATTGCCCTAGGAATATGAATTTTTTAATATTCTTTTCGTCTTCTTCTCAACTGCCGTTATTCGAAATAGCCTCGCATTCCAAAAAGTCGCTGTTTTCTAGCAATCGGGTAGCGCCCGCGAGCGCTCAATGCATTTTCCCCTCATCGCCTCTTTGTTGAACGGAGTCGCTTCGCAGCGCTTGTGTCTGCTCCATTTCTACAGTGAACAACAACAATATGTACCGACAGCTATCCGCAGAATGGAAACAACAACTTCCATGAATTATTAACGAGGTAGGCGATATAGAAATGATACCACTGGATGGTGGTGAACTTCCAGCTTGCGCGAAACTAATTTTTGTGGCGCAATTTTGCTGTTATTTGATCAGAACGGTCCTCACCAAGCTCAGCTTTGGCGCTCCATTTCTGTACATTTCACTACTTTTGGTCCGATTTTATTCGTATAGCTAGAGAAGAGGGTCGGATCAAATGATGTTATCATCAATATTGTTTAAGAAAACATTGGATTTCTTGACTAAGAGTCCATTTATAGCTGGCAATTAATGCCGATACGTAGCTCAAAGCGATTGAAAGCAATTTTGCAATTTGCATTTTGCCGCCAATAGCGGCTTAAAGTTTAAGCGCCGTTATCTGAGCTGATTTCCGGTTCCGGAAGCAGCACGAGCAAGGAGGCTAGTCTTTTCTCCGGAGTTGGCATACATCGATGTAAGTCTCGTTGTTTTATGGTGCTATATTTTGCTAAATATCACAGGAATCATTGCATGTTTATTTGTGAGTTTGAAATGTGGTTATTCCTTTAATTATTAAACGAATTTCGGAGTCATTATTTATGGGGATGGATGGATAGTTTTTTAGTTGTTTTATTGTTAAAAATGCCGTACCCTGGGTACCTTATAATGGCCACGCCGTAAGTTCAAGGGAATGTGTTGTTAGCTGGTCAAGCTTTATTGCACAAATTAATTTGCGGAGGGGAATTGTTGAACTGTAACTATTTGCACAAGTTCAAGAAAAGTTAATTCTCATCACACTTGGTCTCAAATTAAGGGGAGATACTTGCAACCACATACTGTATATTGTTACTGTAGGCCTATTGCCTAGATTGTACTGCTTGGCGAAGCATGCACGTTTCTGCTCAGGTAAACCTGGTGCTACATTCACTAATTTTAAGGCAAAGTGTATCATTTTCAGTTGGGTTGCAGTCGCGTGAAATTAGTTGTTCAAAAATGAGCTTAGTTCAAGCCTGAAATACGCAGAGTTGCCGATTGACTTCTTTTCACAAAATCGTCATAAGTGACGTTCCACATTCAATTTTGACTGATCATCTATCCATATTCCATAATGCTAGTAATGCCGTCGAAATAGTGCTCTTTTGCTATATTTGCTTTGGTAATCATAAATTTGTTTTCTATTTTACTACAGATGGCAGACGCTGAGAAGAAGGTCTCCGCTGATGGCGCCAAGAAGTCTAAGAAGGCCGAGAAGCCCAAGGAGGGTTTCCGGCGCAATTACAAGCTTCCAACAGGAGTGTACCGCTTCTCCAGAAACCGTATGATTAAGAAGAGGGCTCTATGGCGCTACATGAATAAGGAGAAGAATATTGAGCCTGCCAAAAAGAAACCCAGGCCCAAGCGGTACATTGTCAAGAAGATCGGAGGCGAGAAGAACGGAGGCACCCGCCGTATCCGAATCAAGAAGCTGGTAAATATATTTTAACGACAATTAGTAGCATGCTGCACAGAAGCTGGTTTATAATGACATTATGATTTCACAAGTTATAGCTAAGGCCCCTAAACATTTCGGGAAACTTTGATTAATGATATTCTTCAATTGCAGCCGAAATACTATCCAACCCAAAGCAGGCCCAGAAAGCCCCCAACAAGGAAGAACTTCTTCTGTGACCATAAGCACAAGCTACGCAAGAGCATTACGCCTGGCACGATCTTGATCATGGTTGCAGGGAGACATAGAGGAAAGGTAAGTGTTGCCACGTTGTTAAGTTTGATCTCAATTTGCAATCATTAATGATGTTTCAATTTTAGCGTGTTGTGTTTCTGAAACAACTGAAATCTGGGCTGCTGCTGGTGACTGGTCCATTCAAACTGAATGCCTGTCCTTTGCGTCGCATCAACCAGATTTACGTAATAGCCACCAAAAACAAGCTGGACATTAGCAAAGTAGAGCTGCCCACGCGACTCAGTGATGGCTACTTTTGGCGCCGCCATCCTAAGAAGACCAAGAAGGATGAAGGAGAGATTTTCGAATCTAAGAAAGAGGTGGGTTGAAGTTTGTTTGGTCAAGGATGCTGCTAAGCTTACTAAGTAACATGGTATTAATGACTGAATAATTCCACACGATTTCCTTATGCTTAATGTTTTACTTTCTCGTCGTATTCTAAGGTGTACAAAGTAAGCGAAAAGAGGAAGGAAGACCAGATTAAGGTCGACAGGCAGATTTTAAAAGTTATTCGTGAGCATCCAGACAAGAAGCTGATGTTCCAGTACTTGGCTTCCCAATTTTGCCTGCGCAACAAGATGTACCCTCATAAGATGCGATTCTAAATCACTTTGTGGTTGAAAACTAAATAAACTGAAAAATTGGGTCTAATTACGTTTACTTTTTTATTTGGGTTGGTAGTTTGACGATTCCTCAAATATGTTTGTTTGAAGACTAATGGTATGCTGCATAGGTCGAAGTTCAGCATATGAAACAATTACTGCTATGAAGGAAAATTGTTATGCTCTGTTAGCTTATAAGGTTTACTATGCCTACGGAGGAACCAGGGTATTGGAGTAATTTTTTTTGAAGTTCTGACGATTTCAGGAAAGAAATTTAAACGTTAGGTAAATACAACATGGTTTTGACAATAACATTAATAGTTGGTGTAAAATCATTTTCTCAACGTTACAGCTGCCTATAATTGACGTTGTAGTGGATACACCAACACGTGGGATTTTTCGGCTATTTAGTTTATAAGGATTAGTTGGAGGGGCAACGAGCTATAATAGCCTGTGGAAGATATTGTAGCCATCCATGGCAACGAGGCGGACGAGCAGATGAAGCTGGACGTAGTTTATGCACTGCCCTCAAGATGTGTGCTGTGATAATCGTTCCGAAGGAGTTTTATATATATATCGAAATATCATTGTTTTTCGTAGATTTTATTGTTTATAGAAACAAATGTTGTTTTTTCGAGTAACTATTTCTTTTATATTACGTTTTTTTCATGTTTGAGAAAGCAAGTTAGACGTTGTGGTCAGCCGTTGGTGTACACGCTATGTGCGAGGCTATGACGCTGCGCGGATTGTTTTCCATAGCACAGTGGTCTGTCTGGTACAAAAAGTAGAACAACAACCAACATCGGCCATTGTGTAGTTGCGTTAGTGGAAATTTCGATTGAGGAGAAATGGCAGCGGAATCTCCCAGAAGAATTGTCAAGGCGAGTGGGGCGATTGCCAGGCCATGTCCAGTCAGGTAGGTTAGCTTTTAAGCACTATTAACATTAGCGATGACGACCGTAGACATCAATTTCTTGCAGTGGCCAAAATGTCAATAACGGTTATAGATCAGCTGACTTCGCTTCCGTAACTGCGTTGTTTTGCCATTTATATATTGTTTTGAGGTCATCCATCGCCCTTTGACCTGAATTTGATGGTTTTTTGCAGTGATAAGTCTGTCATGGAAAGTGTGGTGGAATTTATCCAGGATGTTGTTCCCCAGGTGAGTTGTGGACAGAACAGGAAAGTTGGAGAAAGGCCAAAGAGTCTTGTATTGTGAAAAAATAACAGCAAAGCTACCAAAATTTCTAGATTACAGCATATGCTATATATATATAATAGTCTTGGAATGATTTTTCCACTGTATAGTAAACTTCGTCACTATAGGAATTCAAATTCAATAATACTATAATGCATGCGGTAGATGCATCCATGGTAAAATGTATCCGACGAACATTGGACGGAAGTATTGCCTGTTAATTAAAGTTCCATCTAGGAATTGTTGTCTGCTAATCTGTCCAAACACAGAATGGACTGGGTAACAGCCAATCAGGAAGATTGAGCTTATAGACTTGGCTTTCCAGCGCAGGAAATGGTAAATCAGACATTAAGGCAGTCACGATGGGGAGGGGAGAATTGTTGACATAACAGTGGAGATGGCCTGGCAAGATTATGTCGAAACTTGTATTTTCCATCATATAGGTCCATTTGAACTCCAGTCCATTCTTGATTTAGACCGACTAGAGATATTCTTCTTGCTGCTTGAGGTTGATCATAAGGGAGGCCTACCAGGTCGTCTATCCTGATTGAGGGCTTCGTGGTTTCCTGGCACACAATCCCTTTCCGTAGGCAAATGCCAGGACAATTCCCCCAAAACAGGTTTCCCCAGACCTGGAAAACATGAAAAATATGTTTAGTGGACAATGAACAATAAACATAGCAGTTTTTACATTGGCTTATGTAAGTCATGTTTTCGCATTTTTACGGGGAATTTTTTTTGAAACCTGGAAAAGTCAGGGAAGTTGAAAATTTAATTTCTGGGGAAACCATGCAAAATATATTGGCAACAATTGTCCTTTGTCGTATAAATCCTTAGGGTGTGATATGCCATCAACCATCCCCTTTCCCCCCGTAATACCTCGTCCACATGATGCACAAAAACAAGTTAATCTACCTAGTTGAGAACGTCCATGGCTGATTTCATAAATCCGAAAATTACATTCTCTGATTTATGAAACCATCCTAGGACATGCTCCACTAGGTTGATAAAGTTGTTGCACTTGTTCATATGTGAATGATGAGTAAGTTAGTTCAGTTACATTCTTTACTTTTGAAATTTTAAATTTCTGGTACAGCAAGTATGTGAAAATTCTTTGTCTGTTCCTTTCATGAAGGGCTGTCAGTTAACAGTTGTCTGAAAATCTGTCAAACGAGGTTGACGTTTATGCTGTGTTTCAGTTCAAATGCTTGAAATATAGTTTTTGTTTGATTTTCTAGTCATACAGTGGATTACCCAAGACAGATGAGAAAGATAATATTATATGGGTGAAGTTTGCTTATGCGGACATCAATGGTAATTTATTTGATAATTATTGAGGCATAAGAACCTGTTCTGTGAGACCTGTTCAAGATATTGTGCACTTATGTCTCAATAAAATTCAGAATAATGACAAAGGGTTTTTGATTTTATTGAAGATTTATCCACAAGTGAAGAAGATTTGCATCACAATGGCAACATAACACCTTTATTGCTAATCCTTGGTTATTCAAATGGAGTGCAGATTTGGACAATACCAGTGAGTCCATATAGCCCACATTAATTGTATTCTAGTTGTCTTTCAAGTTCTCATTTGTCCATTTTCTTAGTCATAGAGGACACTTGAGTTAAAAATTGAATTACTTGTCGTGTAGGCAAATGGTGAGGGCCAGGAGGTGCTTTCTTGGCGTCAGGGTGCAGTGCGGGCACTGTGTTTGCTGCCCACTCCAGACTGTGCATACAACACGCAGGATTTCTACTTGAATCGACGTCCTCTAGTGGCCATGTGTGATAGCTCTAGGTTTGGTACTCTTCTACATTTATTTCAAGAATCTTGTTCTTACTTAATGCATAAAATCAAACCAAGAAACTAAGGGGTGTAGAGTAAGCTACTGCATGTGGTGTGATGAATTTTATCCTGTCCTTGTCTTTATACTACTTTGAAGATAAGTGGGTAACCACTTACTCTTTTTGATTATAACATGCAGCGCTGGGCAGCAATTCTGTTCCGTAACCTTTGTGTCCCTAAAAACTGGAGATCAAGTTCACTGCATCAAGTTCAAGAATCCGGTATGCAACATCCAATGCAACAAGAGGTAACCATAATCCCTATTCGACATTTACATTGCAGTTTTCAAGGTTTACTAGAACAGTTATTGCTTTTTTCAGGGTTGTTGTAGTTGCATTTAAGGAGCATATTGCAGTTTTTGATGCTTGCAGCTACAAAGATAGGTTCACCATTAGTTGTGAGTAAAAATAACATAATTAATGAAGTTGTAAATTGCCATTTTTATCCTAGTTTGATATGTTGTTATGCTTTTTAATTCAATGTTAAAGGTTGTTTTCCAAGTCCTGGCCCTGATTTTAACCCCATCGCAATTGGAACGCAGTGGCTGGCTTATGCCGACCAGAAAGTTAGTCTCCGAGCAATGAACATCTCGTTCTGTGCTTGTATTTTATCACTATCAAGGTTGTAGATCAAATACAATTTATCTTTTGTCTAGTTGGTTTCTGTTCACCAAACATGTGGTGGAGTGGCTGGTTATGGTGTGCAGTCTTATACAGCTACAGTAATCCATGCTGCCAAGGTAGGTATTTTTATTGATATGAAATTGTCACTGATAATTGTGATGATTGTAGAAAGCTGCTTGGTTTTGTTTGCGATGCAGTTTATTCAATAATCACAAAGCCACCAAACATGTATATAAAACACAAATGCTGCGAAATAAAAACTCGTAGCTAAATAATTTCGTTTTCCACCCAGACGCTGACCAAGGGATTAACCATGTTTGGCGAAACTGTTGCCAACAGCTTTAGCGGTAGCAAAGGGACATCCAGCCAGCCCCGCCACTCCACAGAGTCATTTCAACCCCAGCCTGGAATAGTGACTGTCATCGACCTCAAAAACATTGGCGAAGACGAGGTGAGACCCTGGCAAACGAAAGGGAAAGCCGTGCACTTTTTTGCCATTTCAATAGCAGGTTATATTTGAAAAAAAGGTGAACGTTCATGAGGATAGTGCCGCCGAAGGCATCATTGCACATTTTGTGGCCCATGTTGGTGAACCCCTCGCAGCCATGCAGTTTGACTGCAGCGGCGCACTTCTGCTGACTGCTGATCGACCTGGACACAACTTTCACCTGTTTAGAATTCTACCCCATCCGTCTGGCTCATCTCTGGGTGCTGTTCACCATTTGTACACTTTATACCGTGGTGACACTACAGCAAAAGTGAGTGAAGTTTTTTGCACTAATTCTTGAATTCTATTGTGTATGTAATTGCAAATCATTGCCGATTAACTTTAATGCATTTGGTATGAATTTACATTCAATTCATCTCAGTACCCAAGTATCAATAGGTAAATACCATGTGGTAGGAATGAAATCCATACGCCCAATTTATTAGGTGTTAACCTCCTCAGCAAGATCATTGATAAACTTAATTTTGATATTGTTTCAATGCTGTCATTCACTTTTATGCAATTTTAGTTTTATCCTGTGTTTATTTCAATCCAAAGGTCCTATGTATAAAATTTCATTTTTATTGATAAATTAAATCATTATTTGTAGCGAAAGTGTATGAAATACCACAGTTTTTGAAGTTAAAGGCAATTTCGTTAAACTTTTCCTTTAAGGTTCAAGACATCACTTTTTCGCTGGACAGTCGCTGGGTAGCAGTAAGCACCCTTCGAGGCACCACCCACATTTTCCCCATAACTCCTTATGGAGGTAAGCAAAGTGCTTGGACCGATCACGCTCTCTTGTTGTTTTGCACTAGTGATTGTGAAACTATTTAATTAGGCCCAGTTACAGTGCGAACGCACACGTCACCAAGAGTCGTAAACCGTCTAAGTCGCTTTCATAAAAGTGCAGGATTGGAGGACATTCCGCCTACAACCACTGGTAGAAACAGTCCAATTCTGACATCGGGCAGTCCCGGCACAGGCGGCGGTATTTCTGTTCCTTCCCGTTCTGGGCCTTCACAAGGTAATTTTACATTTTAGACTTGAACGGGTTACTTGCAAGTAGTTACGTTTTTCCCATAGATAATCTTGCCTTCAGAAAAATGGCAAAATGATCCTAGTGCGTCAGTTTCGGCGAATTTCGCAAAATGTCAATGCTGTTGCTATACTTCACTTAACTGAAGATTGTCGGGATATTTAACATTTCACTGATATTCATTTATCATGTGCCATTATCCTGATTATTATTATACTGATTTATCGTTTCAAAATTTCATACTTAGTCAACTTTTCATGGGATAAATAACATTGAAATTTATTACAATTGAATGCTTCTCATTGTGAAGGTGGCCCAATCGGACGGAATTATGATTCTCACCCAAGCATCCCTTACCATGGGGTCGTGGCGGGGCGCATGGGAAATCCTCGATTCCCGCCATATCCTCATCCCACAATGATTTCTCCACTGGCTCAAATTCGACAGACAACTCCCTTAGGCGGATTCACTTGCTCTGGCGGTACCCGCAGCCCACCATCAAGAGGACTCAAGGGCTCGGCTTCTCAAACTGGTGGCGAGACGTTTAACGTTGTGGCAGTATTTGCCCCTCCGAGGTCTTTCCTCGTAGGAAGCCCAGGCATTGCCAAAGATAAAAACGGTAAGATAGCCGGAATTCAGCCACCTTATTTCATGTACATGTACTTCCATAGTTTATTGAATGTTGTATACTGCAATCATTTATATGAGGGAGTATGACTTGAACTTGGCAGGGATGTTGTGCAAGGAAGTGATTGTCCAACTGCATACTTAGTCCAGTTGCATTACATCCAACTGTATACTGTCAATTTATTGTATTTTTTGTAGGAAAAGAACATGCGATATACTTAGCATGAATTGAATAATAATATAGCATTCTTTTCCTTAATTTTTTTTTCAAACTTTCTTGCCTGAATCTTCTGCTAGGAGACAGAATTCCTTTTTAGATCTGACTTGAACAGATATCTATATTGTGAGAGTGATGCCCCCATTACTCCTGCATCAGCCATCTTGATGCAGGATTGTAAACAGTTCAAATTAGACAATGTATGAAATTTGTGCCAAATCATCTTAATTTTTTCACAGATTTGACTGTAAAGAATTAGATCATTCGAACCTTATTCTGACAGCGGTTTTCACTTTTATTTCAGATAAGCGGCCTGTTGATTCTCTATTTGTGGTTGGCTGCAGCGGCATCGTGATCGAGTATGCTCTCGACCCACACCCACCAACGGGGATGCCCAAACCGAACGACGAGTCGCCCTTTGAACTCGATGTGACGCCCCGAGCTCAATGGCAGATTGTCAGGTAAAATACGAATCATGGATGGTTTTATAGCCTAATCACATTGCCCCCCTGTGGTTGAGGGTGCCAATTAAGCAGCTCGTTGATGACGCTATTGTTCTGCTGATTAGGCTAGGCTTTCGTGTTGTCGCTTTCAGGTGCACTTTGTCGGCACCATTTGCGTTAATTTTTGCAATTACTTTATTGTCCCGCACGATGAGACAAGCCGCCCCAGGCGTGTAAAGCAGAGCTCATCTGCATATCAGCGTTAATTAGCGTGAATTTGGAGGTAGATAATTGGGAACGTCCTTTCCAAGTAATTGTCCAGCTACATGCCATTGAGGTTGGCTGCACAAACAGGTACAGGAAATCGCTGCGAGCATTTTTATCCTGATGGATTTAAATGACACGTTCTACCAGTTTGGTGGTTTCATCCTCTTAGCACTATGGTTCAATCATATAACATGAAGACGGGCATATAAGAGTTTCCATGCAACACTTTAGATTACCAAAGATCACTGGAAATCTCGAGAGATTCCAAGCGCATCCATACGATTGGTTGTATTGTTGCATGAGCGATGATGGTAACACTGCAAAATTGATTGGGTTGCTGGTTTCCCAAACCCGATTTGAAGCTCCTGGCAGCAGAATTCATATAGGCCTCCATACATACGAGTTTTCTGCATGGTTTGCTGCGTCATGAAGTGGTTAATGACAAGTTTCCATTGGGTTTAACTGGTTTATTGTGTTTTCAAGCACGCAATTTTCAAATGTGAGCGTTTTTATTCACAGATTGTTTGTGCAAGAGCATTAGGTGTAGTGCTTGCTCATTATGAGCGGCGTTTCGATGCGCCTTTATGATACTCTTTTATTTAATTCTTTTTAATTGACGCAACAACTAGCCACACCCAAATTGCCTGTTTGATAGCACGTCACAAACGACTGCTTTCGACCACCATGCAAAGGTGAAGAAACCAACACCTTCTGGCAACCACTAATTCGACATCCGCTGTTTCCTGTGCAGATTCTCCACCAAAAAAGTTCAAAGAATTACTTTCTATTGAATGCATGCAATGAGATTCAGTCTCCACTCTTTTCCACATTTCTAGAGCATGAATAATTCAAGGGAATCTAGGTATTCTTCAAGGTTTGATAGTGATTTTGGGTTCAGAATTCTTGCTGAGTTTTTCAGTCCCTTGTTACGAACCCTTATCAATCTCAAGCATCCATGTACATGTGAGAGCAATTCTTCCATGGCATAAGTGCGAATGATGGGAAATTTGGAGCAACTTTTAATGAAACCTTGACTGTTGAATTGCCGAATTCACGCTTGTGTTTCTGCATCTATTGCAATCTCAACTCAATTTCTTAGGCGTTTAATCGGTTAGAGCTATCATTACTAGGCCAGCTGCCAATCCAGGTAATTATTGGTTTGAAAATACGAGAAAATGAGCATTTTGACAGGTTGCTTTTGTGCCGTTGTGGGCGGGAGGGCCTCTCACCTTTGTAATTCTATGTTTAGCACGCAATGGCTTTTACTCGTGTAATTTTAGCCTTGTTTATTATTTTTTGCACCTTCTTATTTTCCTGTGCGTTTTTGCCATTTTTTTTGGGTTTTTGCTTTTTCGCCCATACTTTTACAGCTCTGTGACCTTGGGTTCGTGCAACCTCCTTTTTTGTGAAGTGCAATCGATGAATAATTCACCATTCAGTAGCTTTCTTGCCAACGCTTTTGTCTGATTTTTAACAACTTGAATTGACCATGGTTCTGACATCTTGAACACATTAATGGGACCATTTTCACAGAACCAATCAATGAATGATTGAAGCAAGGCAACACATAGCTAGAGTGAAACTAGTTAAGCCATCAATCCGTGATTGAAAACTTTTTTCATGCATTTTTTCATGAGATGAAGTACGTTAAACTAAGTAAAAAATGAGTGAGCATGTACGGTATAAGATGATAAAGTCGTTCGCAAGTTTTTAATTTTTTTTTTGAATTTAGGAATTTCGCTGTATGTTTATTTAAAAATTAAAAAAATTGGCAGTTCCTCAGGATCAAATGCACTAGGTTACCAGGTGTTGCTTGACTTCACCGCAAATAATTTTCCCAATACTATCTTTGGTGCTGTGTTACTGAAATCTGTTTTCCTGCGCCCAGTAATGAACATTTCTTGGTCATTCTAAACAAAATATTTGTAGACTTTAAAATCCATTAGAACCCAGATGTTCGGTGTTCAATTCTTCGTAGTGACTATTGCGTGAACTAATTATTCTTTTGTTTTTGCAGGCCTGCCAATAGTCTGGAAATTAAGCCACCTCTATCATCGACCAATCCTCTCATGGTTGCGCAAGAAATTGTCCTATCTCTTAAAAATGAACACCAACATGGTAAGCGAACATTTTTTCAATATTCAAATATCTAAACCAAATTGTGCAATTACCGTGCTTGCTGATATCGCATGTTTACTGAATATTTTCACTTTATCGTGATTATTTTTGTGCCCAACCATTCACTACTATAACCCATTCTCCAATTGAGTTTTCTATCCATTTCTCCATACACGCTGACACAGTGTGACTGTGTGTCTAAAAACGCGCTGACATTTCTATGCTCGATGATGAATGTTAGAAGCTATAATTTTGGAAGCGTTCTTTATTTTATTACTTTTGATTTAATTTTGCATCTGAAAATGCACATTTTGAATTCCACCTCAAACAAGACCTCGCACACGCGATCGCCATGCTACGCTTAGCATATTTAAAAGCCCTAGGAGATGAAGCTGAGATTATATCCTTTCCAAAGGCACCCTTTAACACAATCTCCTCGTGAATAGCAGAACTAAACTTAGGAAGTGATATAATTTGAGGTGGCGGCTTTGCGATATAACAGGAGACGTCCATCATCGGACTGCATTTAACACGTTTGTTAACCTGATGGACACTATTACTGTTATTAGGCCGTTTGGCAAACACGTATTCTGCGATTTGTTGGGACGTGCAATTTTTTCCCACGCGAGCATTAGGGTAACTTCCCAAAAATCCTTGTTTCGTTCCTGGGAATGTGTAATGGCATCGGAATTATTACCTGGTGGTGATTGGAAGAGTTGACAACGAGTATTTAACCCGCCATGCGAGCAGAGAGGCGTTGCTCGCAATGCGCTCTTTCTACCCAAGCATGTGCATGGAAAGGTGTCAAAAGTCTCGAATCTTGAGTACAGGTTTCGAGGAAATCTCCATCGATGCATAATTAGCCAGCCGAGGCAATCATTTGAATCAGGCCAAATGTCAACCCAAAAAAAATGGAATTCGATGAAGACTGGACTTGCTTCCATACATACTTGTATTAAATGCTGAAGGGACATTCGGGTTGGTTACACTATAGCTCTTTATAGCTCGTACACTCATGTACACTGTATGACATGTTGCAGAAGTGTGTAGTTATTGGGGCTCCAATTTCCCCATTTCCCCAGACAGTATCATTGAAGTCTCCAAGGAATCATCGACGATCTCTTTGAAAACACTTCCAGAAGCGTGAAAAATAAGTGGATTGTAATGAGAGTTCCTATCAGCGCATTGGCAGAATCTTTAGAAAGCAATATGGTTTGGAGCACTGTAGATTCTTGCTCAATGCTAACCGGATTAGTGTTTTTCGGATAAGGATTCGGCTGGCCATGCCATTTAAATGCATTTTTGGAAGAAGCGCAAGGTTTTTTTTTCTCAGTGATGTCCCTCGATCCACTTGTTGTCCCGTGACTCGGTCTGTTCTTAGACATCGTTTTCTGCAAGGGTTGGCCAGTTTTACTCGTGTTGGACTGAGGTATTATAACGATTCCAATTTTTTCACCAGCAATTCTGAAAATCGACTTTTTAATTTCAAACCATCCCATTTGTGTCGTCGCTCGCTTTGAACATCTTAAATTTAGATACCGAAGCCGACTGAAGGTATGCCAACCTGCCAACCATAGCAGCGACGCTTCTGCTTGCCATCTTATCGATTTAATTGGACGCTCTTTTCTGCACTCAAGTGCCCAGAGTCCCTGCCCATGCCACCCAGCAGGTGCCCCGATGAGTTTTTGGCGACAAATCCGAGAAAAACAGTGGTTGCCATTGTAATGCTCAGCATGCTCGAGCCAGGTCTCGCCTCGTTTGAGGACAGGTTGTTGCGACAAACGACAAAAAACAAGCGCCCCAGGGGCCAGAAAGCTGCAACTGGCGAAATTGAATTAGGCGACATCTTTTGTTCTCGCCGAAAAATGACATTTGTCCACTGCACTCATTAATGTGATCGGCTCAACACATATAGAGCTCTAACAAGGCCATAAATTGACCCCGTCCACCAATGGGGTTGGTTCGCTTATAAATATGTATTTTTGTGGAGCATCTGCACCCAGGCTGATGGCCATGGCCAGGAATATTAAGCAGGATGGGCAGGGGAATGCCGAAAATGCGACCCTTGTCCATCACCGACATGCCGCCTGTTTTTGCAGGCACGAGGTGGCCAGCTGATGAGGGATGGCCACCGTCTTCACTGCACCATGAGTGGGCGCCACCTACTTAAAACATGCTTTTACAATTGCAATCTTTGGGCATGGACGTCTCCTCACTCTCCAGCAGATCTTCGAGGCTCATGGGTTTGGACCGACCCCTAATCCTTATGGTCGTTATTGCACAACTTGAAATGGTCAAACGGATCATCTGTCGCCGAAGAACAGCGTCCTTCTTTCTGGGAAGTTGTGCTTAGGCCCTTTGCTTTTGCTCTTCTAAAAGTTGATCAAGAAAAGGTTTTTCAATGTACAATTGCATCAATCAGACGTTGGAATTCTCTTCCAAAGGATAGCCTTAAGCTACGAGAAATTCATTTCGACAATGAAGGAATTGGTGTCCGCCACAACATGGTGGTACCCTTTGAACTTAACTTGGGTTAATGGACTAGACCCCCCTACCACATGGTACTAAAAATACTGACAGTAGGGTACTGAGTTGAATTGAATGAATCAACTTGTTTCTAACGTGCCAGGTGTACGTGGTGTGTCTGGTTAGGATTGTGGTAAATTTAATAAGGTTGATACAGATAGTAATGATGCAAATAGTTAAATCCGAATTTGTTTTACAGAAGCCTGGTCCATGTGGAACTTGTCGTTACAATCCACTTAAGTTGCTCCGAGCTTATTCGTACCCATACTATTCAGTATTGGTCCGACTTTTTGCATGCCATTAGACATTGTAATCAACTTATACTATACAAGGGCCGAAAACTACAAGAAATTGTTCCACATTTCTACAATGATGTTGTGGTCAACCATGATGCAGTGGTGATTGCCAAATAAATTGTTCCATCCCCCATAAAAATGGTAGGGGTACTGTTAGTACACATACTCCACTACATATATATGGGTACGAACAAGTGGGTTCAATTGAATTACTGTACACCAGTTATTACATCGGATTTTAAAATGCAAAGTTTAACTGCAATGAACTACAAGAAATTGTTCCACATTTCTACAATGATGTTGTGGTCAACCATGATGCAGTGGTGATTGCCAAATAAATTGTTCCATCCCCCATAAAAATGGTAGGGGTACTGTTAGTACACATACTCCACTACATATATATGGGTACGAACAAGTGGGTTCAATTGAATTACTGTACACCAGTTATTACATCGGATTTTAAAATGCAAAGTTTAACTGCAATGCAACTAATTGGTTTACAAGATTCATGCATGCCATGGACACCACACTGCATGGTCCATGTATTGCACCGTGACAATCAGACCCATGCATGTTCGTCTTTCAAAAAATAGGACAAATGTACATTTTGCCACTGACGGCTCTCTAAAGCATCGATTTCGATTGGAAACAATTGCTGAACATTATCACAATGTAGCCGAAACACCGATGACAAGGTGTGTTTACGGTATACCCCGTACCCCTTTCGTGCCACCGACGACCATTAACGGTCGTTTATCGCTGGTAATAAGTGGTCGAGCATATTACCTTATCACTGGTCACCTCGATTTAGATTGCGGGTCCTGTAGCGACCCTATTAAGAGCGACTTAAGTGGGCTTCGGTGCGTTTGAATCCACTAGCCCCGAATCAGATGGCTTGTCGTTGGCCGTGTTAATGGCCTGTTTTTTAATGGTCCACTGCAGGTAACACGGTGGGTTTTAATTATCGTCTCGTTTCTTATTTATTTGTTTCTTCTGTGTTGTTTTTTATATTTTTTTTTCTGTTGTCGCTTGTTTGCGTCTTGATCTCTTCGCTGCTTCTTATCGAGTTTTTGCTAGGAAACGCCGGATTTCCTACTGACGACGTGCACATTTGGCTAATGAGGCTTTTCGGAGGTAGTTTCGATTAATTGGAAATGGTACCTGGACACCCGAAACGCGTGAGAATTGAGGGGAATTCCCCCGGGTGACGCCACCTGCACGGTGGCAGTACCGCAGTTGGAGAGTTTGGTCGCAAAAAATGCCACACAGACTCAATAGGTTTTTTTGAGAACATGCTAACTCCGCGGTCTGTAACTTCGAAACGCACGAGCTTAGACATGAAGTTCTAATCTAAACATTGTAGAGTAAGGTTGATACAAGGTGGTAGGCGCATTTTTCGATATTGTTCTGTAGCTCATTAGATTACTGCCGGTATATACATGTAGGCAAAGGAAATTCAGGGTATTGCAAAGGCATGCTCAATCCACTGTGGAAGGGCATTAATTCGGGTAAGACACAGCATTTTGAACACGGTATATGGTAGAGTGCGCAATGGGAATAAAAATAACGCTGAAGCACGTCTGTACTGTAATATTTGTCCTGAAACTCACCCGTTGCACCATTAACCGACAATAAGTTGGCTTCTCCTAACGGCTCGTAGGCTGGCAGTGATTGCCTGTGGTAAGGGCGGGCAAAATAAAGAATCTGCATTTTTAGGTTTGGTGAAGTTTAGCACATTGCATGCAATAGTTATTAAATTTTGGTTAGTAATTAACATTTGACATGCCTTTTTCTTTGTCATGTTTTTTCTTTAAAAGACGGGAAAATAAAGAATAAAACTTGGGGAAAAGAAATTCTTCATTGTAGCAATTTCTCCCTATATGCAGTACATTATGCGTTATTTAGAAAGGAGTTGGGTAAAAAAGTCGACTTAATTCCGTTTTCCTTATTGACATGAGCTGCGCAGTTTAATGGTTAACAAAATATGTGGATTGGTACCAGATTTCCAACCGCTTTTTTGCCACCTGGATTTCGTATTTAAAAGCTGAGTTAGCTGACTGCTTAAAACGCCATCTGCTTTCAAATCGATTAATATCCTGCTTTATGAACTTGCTCGTTTTTACTAATAGGATTCTCATTAGGCTTGTGTTTGCTTTCTTCTTGTTGGGTGGCCTTTGCCAGTTGAGGGGGTTTCGTGGTGCAGAAATTACTTGGCCATTACCATAAAATTACCGTTCTTTGTGAGAATTTTAGCATTTTCCTGCCAGTCTCTATTCTGGTTTTATCATCGGTATTATGATGATTCAGGGCTCATACGCACCTGGAAAGTCAGGGAAAGTCAGGGAAAGTCAGGGAAGAGCAAAATGGTCAGGGAGAGTC
>JAQFYZ010000081.1:0-77764 GCA_034695085.1 Cylindroiulus punctatus
GTAGGGCCTACTTTTGTGGCCACGTGTATCGTGGCGAACCCTGTGTTGGGGTCGCAACCCCGAGTTGGGACCCTACATGGTCATAAAAGCTTTGGCATAATTTCGAAAGTTGTTAATAAAACTTGCGTGGGGGAACATTCTTGAAAAATATATACAGTAATTACAGTGCATCTTTCTTTAATAAAATTCATCAGAAATACCGCATTAATTCAGCATTTCCCAACACATGCTGTGATTTTTTGAAATTCGCATCATTTCAACACCACTTAGCCCTGATTGCAGATGGTAATACCACTAAATAATAATAAATGAAATTCGGCAAGAATGCAGAAGCAACTTTCACGAAATAATTTTTAAAATACTGTAAATACTATCAGGACGAGTTTGAAAACATGGTCATCCAGAAATGAAATTTTCAACTACATGTGTACCTCGACTTTTCCATTTTTTAAAACAAATTTTCATGACCATCAGAACTCAAAATCTAAAAATATGACAATGAATGCATGTAAATGTAAGGTACTGTATGATGACTGGACTCCCTGACAACCTCGGTTACAAATTCAAGACAATTTTATTCAATTCGATTCAAACCAGCTGCAAAAAATGTACATTGATTTGCTGAATTTTCATTATTTTTTCCAAGTAAACCATTTTCCAGTCTTTTCCAATTTCCCTGGCAACCTCAGGTACAATTTCAACACAATTTGAATTTAACTCAATAATTTCAACGTGGATTGCAATCCCTGTAATCCCTGTAACCCATCAACTTCCGATTGTTAAAATAATCAATTTCTCTAGTTGAAATATCCGAAATGTACACGTGTTCCTGTTTAACACCTCTTGTCTTTTGTCTTTCTCTGCCATAAAACTTGGGCTAAAAAACTAAAGTTAGTTTTAGAAGCAGTAAGTAGGGCCACTAAACGGGCGTAAAACGTTTTATGGCTGGGTAGCAGATAAAAAACGACAATGATTTTTTACCCTTAAACTTTTTTCGGCCAAACAAAGGTGGGTTTGGAGATTTTTTTTTCCAGTTTTTGGACAAGATGCCATTTCTTATCTTTTTCTTCTGGCATTTTGTGGGGCACTTAACCGTCCCGTTGAATCCACCCCTGGGTTTATCGTTTAAACTTCCCCCTGGCCATCA
This sequence comes from Cylindroiulus punctatus, assembly GCA_034695085.1. Classification (NCBI taxonomy): domain Eukaryota; kingdom Metazoa; phylum Arthropoda; class Diplopoda; order Julida; family Julidae; genus Cylindroiulus; species Cylindroiulus punctatus. The sequence goes on from JAQFYZ010000081.1 coordinate 1,148, forward strand.
ACGAGAGGTACCCTTGACCACTGACTGACCCCATTCCACACAAAGGAGGCAGAAGGGAGAGAAAATTCAGCAAAACCAATTTTTTTTTTCCTGGATAATGATCCTGCCTTTGACAGGCCAGTTGCTTTGTTGTAAATGTTAGACAAAGTGGGTTTTCTGGGAATATATCTATCGTTTTTGGTGGTTTTGGTGGGGTGCAAGAAATGTGCTGTCCAGTATGCTTGACCCCTGGCAGGAGCCCCATTCCTTTTGCCAGATCTCTCAGCTTAATTACAGTAATTAAATTACCGGTTGCAAAACCGCAAAAACTCGCCAATAAGTCATTCGTGAAATTTAAACGGCTGCTTTACAATTTATAAAAACGGGCATATCTGTGAGATAGGTTTTATGGAAGATTGTTTTTTTTTTGCTGTAAAACTCAATTAGCTTCGTAAAAAGTGACTGGGGAGGGAAAGGCAGTAATCGGGATGCATAATTAACGAGCTCGTTTAGATGCACTTTATATAACGAACGAGATAGTCGAACATTATCTCCTAATAAGTAGGCGCAAAAAATTTTAATGACTTATAAATTACGTGACTGCCAAAATAAATAAAACATGTGCTCATCGTTCGCTAATAAAATTTTATCTGCTGAACTCATTTTACCAATGAAGATATGGTTTAGTCGTTGATAAGGCTTTAAAATGCGTTCAAATTAACCATTGAATATTTAAAGTACGATTAGATTGAACTACATCCAATAGCACAATGCTGATATGTGGACTTTCCTAATTTTCAATACAAATTCTGATATGCATAATGTAATTATTTTACAAACATAATCAAGTGCAAGTTCAATAATTTTTTTATAGACCTGGCCAAAATAGAACTTTCTCCCTTTAACAATGATAATAATTTTAATAATAACTAAAATTCATATTTCTTTAGCACACATTTCGGCGAACAGTTCCTTACATAGACCTAACACATGTTAGGCCTTTATTTTTCTGTAAAAGATCCATTATTTTTCTTTGTCATAGCCCAAGCCCGAACGTCAAACTACATGTGTATCCCTACCATTTTAATAACGACTAAAATGATGCAATTTAGATGCACAGTCTAAACAACCTAAACAGCAGCATGAACGTGTACAACATCAGCTCAGTGGGGATGCCAGATAGGGACAAATATTTTTAATTTTCCCTAATGGAGCCAAATATATTATCCAGCTGCAGCACGTTATTATCAAGTTCAATAATGAAGAGGTCAGTGATCAGGATCAGCATCCTCTAGTCTAGTGTAATTATTTCGCAAAACTGCTGGTGTTCAGTAAAAAATCCATCAAGGTGTAAAACCTTTTCATCAAAATATCTTCTATGTGGAGCTTCATTTTTTAACTGGTGGCATCATGCCGCCCTCGTTATTAATTCGGTCCTCCTTTTTTGGGTCACCAAACGCGTATCGTTTTTTGGTTTTTATTTCCATCGACATTGGCCGCCTGGGGCTCAACTTTCAATTTACACACCTGCCCATCACGGAGGCATTTCTTTTAAATCCCCGTCTGCTTTTCTTTGTTCGCAGCAGAGCACAATAGCCTTTTGGGCTTTTTCTCCCCTGGACTTATCGAGCGCTTCCTCCAGGCTCTCGTGCCGCGTGCATCGGTTGCGCGCGCCTGGTGCGGGCTACGGAAATCGATCCAGGCCACGAGCATTGAATAGGCGATTTTCGCTTGCCAACTGCTTCATTGCCTTTTCATATATGGATATGATGGTATCATCCGCGTCTGTTCTTGTGTCAGAAACAAATAGAAAATGCGCGAGATTTATAAGGGACGATGTTGGTAAAGAGACGCAGCTGGACTCCGAAAAGAGGCCTAAAATAGCAACGAGGACGAGCTAGATTGTGCGGTACATCGAGTTGAAACTGTTGAATGGTGAAATAGAAGGGAGAAGAGTACTTTATGACATAGGGGGCGCACCCGAAGACTTCGTAATCACCAGTGATATCCTGTTTAGGCGAATGCATAGGCTAATTTGCAGAATGTGCCCCATCACCCCCATGTATCCTAATTCCTAAGGACTAAAGGTTCGAGGACCTCTCACATTTAGGCCTCGAAGAACTTTTGTTTTAAAAATAGCAGACTATCTTGTACATGTACATGTATGCTCTTTTGAAACTTGTCACCTGGCACCTTAACAGATTAGCCATGACCTCTGGGACCCATCCCCCATGAAAGGACATGCCAGAAACTGGCATAGAATGAGCCCCTAAAGATCAAGGGGATTGAAACGTCTGGGTCCATTGATGTTTCTAATGTTGAAATGTTCGAACTGAAACATGTAGGCCTATGACATATTCAAAATGGAACCTGATATGACACAGGGTTCACATGTCTGCAAAATATTTAATTTAGTGTTTGGAATAATAACGAATAGTGTACTTTGAATGTACACTGTACATGTGAGATTGATGTCGTGCCATTTTTATTTGAGATAATCATGGTAACTACCACATTTATTCTGAAAACGAAATTTCCAGTCTCCAGGGTCACGTTCAGTTTCCAGGTTCAAAAAGAAGTTGTACTGGTTCAGGGGTTTCAGCAGTAAAAGTAAAATAGCTGTCATGCTTGATATATTATGGCCCAGCAATGGCCAACATAGGAGGTGGAATTTACTTCGTGACCACCATGTGACCTAACCCAGGACACCCGAGGGGGGTCCCATGCAAGGTCCACCAAGTCAGGCTTCGCAACTCAAAACCGATATTCTTAGCCAAGAAAAACGCCTTTAATCACAGACGAAAAATAACTACAATAAACAAGCAAAACAACTCAACTTACAACGGCCTCAAACCTGCGACCACATCCTTCAGTGGCCATAAACAATGAATTGGAGCGAACTGTCGATTCCCCCCACCTCATCCCACCAAGAAACCATCACCCTTAACAGGGGACGCCCCTCCCACGGCCCCCCCCCCCCCCGATACCTTCCACACATTCCATATCTCGTAACATCCCCCACAATCATAGCATACTTGGCTATGAAAAGGCTACATCTTGCTAGTTAAAACATTACAGTATCTTCAAGTTTTCAAAATTTTATCATTTCCTTAAAAGAAAATCGAATCAAAGGAGGCAATAGGAATGGAGGTGTGACTCATCCAACACCATAAAAGTAAACCTTGCAAGATCATCACTGGAGACTACTTGGAAGACAAAAGATCTGTATCACTTTGCAATAGTGTCAAAGTAAATTACAGCGTATGTTTTTAAGGTAAAAATGAACGTAATCTTTTTTATTTTTTGAAGCTGCCCCAGCATGAACATGATGAAATAGGGGCTTTCAAAAATTGAATAGTCGTTCCTCACATCCTGAAGAGCTTACTACCGACAATATTATCGGCAAATAAGGGCAGCAAAAATATCGTCAACGGACCAACATTATCAACTTTGAGAAAGCGAAAAGATGTGTCCGAACAACTTCTTTCTGCAGGATACTTCACTATGCACTTTCACTATGCAGTTAAGAAGTTGTTCTTATGTCTTCAAAATTTTATGTCGTATAATTCCTTGGCACTAAGTCAACAGCAGCTCGTGAGCAAGCTCCTGAAACAAAGTATGCATTAGTTTTGTGACGTTATTTACATCGTGTTCATGTTAAAAGTCAGTGTGGCTGAGCGTGTTTTTCATTGTCTTTGCTTTTAGCTCTCTCAGCGGCTCAGTCTTCTTCGAGATGGGCAACAGTTTTGCCTTGTCGACACCAATGGACCAATAGGGAAGGCCATAACCCTTCCCCTGGTCCCAGTGGCGGTCAGAGGAAGCCATGTTTCCTGCAAAGGTCTCTTGGCTTCCTGGTTCTGGTGAGCAACTGTTTTTCCTGATGTACATTTTGTCCCATTTGTGCTAACTGGTGTCAAGAATGTCGCCAGGGATGTTGTGAGGGACGTTATGAAATATGTAATGTGTTGAGGACGGGTTGTCCTCAATTCGGCTATGTTGTGACCCAGTTCCGACTTGGATCTTGACTGGGAGCGTTGTCCTGGGTTCTTGTGCGGATTAGGTCTGGCCTCGTGTCCATGGGAGCGTGTTGATCCAATTCAACATTTGCTATTGTTTAGGGCCACTGAAGGATGTGGCCGCTGGTGTGAAGCTGTTGTAAGTTTGAGTTGATTTTGTGTCCATTGTAAGGTACCCTTTGATTACAAAGTATTTCTTGGCTACGAATGTTGGTTCTGAGTTGCAAAGCCTGACACTGGCCACAGTGCCAGAAGTATGATGTAGTGTAAACATAGTGTCCATTCATCAAAATGATATCCTCGCAAAATATCATCCCTCAAACTGCCCATGAATTATCAACTGGATGACTGGTTTTATAGCTTGGGATGCAATCCTACACGAGACAAAGGAACATCCACCACGTTATCTACAGATCCACTTTCTACAAGACGCATGTATTCCTGAGATTGTTCATCAAGCTGATGTTCAAGCTTAGAGTGAGCCTGGGGACATTATAACTTCTTCAAAAATGGTGTCCAATCCACCTCCTGCGAAACATTTTGCTAACATTTTCTATTCTTATTTCGGTGTTGAACGTGACTCCACACAGCGAGCTCCATTTATTGAAATGGGAGCACGAATTTTTCAATGTTTCGTGAACGAATAAACAGATCATGACAAGAAATTCCAACATGTTGAAAATGCCTCTTTTGAAGGGTTCATGAAAAAAGGGGAAAATGCAGGAGGTAACATGTGGAATAACAACGACGAAAGCATCATGCAGTTACAAAAACAGCAAAAGTAATATCGAAGAATGTAGAAGAGAAATGTAGGACTGTAAATGTGTGGCAAGCTAACGTATGAAAACCTGGGTGGGTACCATGGGAGTTGAAACGGATTAAGCAAAAACGATTCCTTGCAAGAGGATGTAGGTTAGTTTAAACTTAATCCAACCCATCTTCGTCACGAAATATAGGGAACAACCACTGGTTATTCATGGCGTGGATAAACGGAATTTTAATAAATACCCATTTTAATTAACGTTCATTTCCAGGTTGCAAATTCACCCATTTCCGTTCAGTTATGCCAGACAATCGTGTTCAGCTTAGTTTAGTAGGAAGTTACTGATCTCAATCACTGCCAGTTTAAACACGCCCCTGCTCAAGACCTCAATACAAAAACGTTCTCAATTTCCTTGGAAACATTTCCAATCTACTGTACACAATACGTGTATTTTAATCGTCGTTATCTTAAACTGAATTGAATGCAAATTGATGCACCTTGTTTTATTTGCTGCAACTTTACTGCACAATCTTAATTTCAGTTTCATTTCATTTTTTCATGTAACGTTTCTGTACTTGGGTAACTATTTACTCGGGGTAATGTGAGTGTATAGAATTTAATTAAGAAAAATGACAGCTACGAATCACATCGTAATTCGTACGTGTAAGGTGACCATAAATACCTACCCTGATTACAAAAATTTAATTAAAGGAAACGTAGTTAAAAGTAATAAAAAAAATTTTAAAAAAAGGTAGAAAAACTGAAGTTTTATTTCACTTCCGGTTTCACAGTGAGAAAATGACATGTTATGTACAGTTTTTAGACAATAGTTTTCGTATGAGGATAGGGCTTGCTGTAACATCTTTATACTTGAGTGGCATTTCATGCTGATGTACATGTATATTATATTTTGTTTGATGAAAATTTCCTACACATTCTGCACACGTGTATATTTCATTTTATTATCATCCTTCCTTTTCGTTCCAGCATGTCTGGTTTGTAGTACATTGAATTGAATCGAATTTAATTGAAGACAATGTGAAAATGTGATGACATGACATTTCAATGTCCAGTAAGTCAACTTTTCACTTTCTGCTGTTGTAGCAGGTGGTGATTCGTGACGTCATTGAATGTGGCATTTTTGAAGCGTCCATTGAGTGGTTGAAGAGCCCGAGTACAACGGGTTATTCAGTAATAAAAGCTGGTATAATCGTGGTAAACGATCTCGGATCCCGCATGAAAAGCTGCATTTTGAGTCGCTTGAAAAAAAAATCAATAAGTGGAGGATTTCATTGGAAGGCTTGTTTTTATCTGAAGAGGTTTTTCGTGTTTAAAAAGATAGCCGATCCATCTTCGTTAGGGTGAGGGGATTTGGAGAAGAAAACAATGAAGTGTGTTCGTGTAAGAATATATATTCGGGACTAGGGTTAGGAGGTTGAGTGTAAACATACAAGGTGTGCGGAGGTAGGTCTAGCCAGCAATAAAGACCAATAACAGGCCAAATGTGTAGATAAAAGCGCTTTTAAAGGTAGCTAATAGAAAACGAGTTTTATTTTCGACTCATAAAAATGCACTCCAGCAAAAAAGCCTTTGCCAATGCACCAAATGAATGGATGTTCACTGTCTTAAAGAGTCTTGTCTTCATATCACCCCATCTGTTTTCCAAACGTGCATGAATATAACATATTCACCGGAGCAATTATTATTTGCAGATGGCCAGCGACCATGGTGGTTTGCAAAGTCATTAAGCTACGACTAACGTGCATCTAATCGACAATTAAAACTGGTTTTCAAGTGCTTATTAAAGCAATCGAAGTTTTGCAATAACCAATCTCCGCAGTAATTGCCTTTACTGTTATGAAACACTGTTATTACTACGTGTATACTGAACAAATGACTGCTACACTCAAGAGATGTGTCAATCAGTCCTGCATCTTTTCTAAATTTAATTCCGTACACCCACACCCTGCACCTAAAATGTCATGTGGTGGAGGGTAATCTACAGAAATGGGGAAATATCAGCACTACACTATTGGATGCAAATCTTACTCCATTTCCTGCAGGGACTGAAGACAAGAACACCAAATTTTGAATGAAATTATGAGAGAGGCGGCCAAAAATTAATCTAAATCAACATTCGCTACATCCTCAGAATTTTAAACACTTCAATTTTTTATACAGTGTGAGTAATTTGCAGGCAAGACCTGCTTCCTATTCTGTGTTAAATTCAAATAAACTGCAACTATTTTTCCATCAATGTAAAAAGGCAAATAAAATAATTGTATAATTTATTTGAATGTGACATTGAATATTTTCCCCTGTGACCATGTTAATCAGCTTCAGACTGTGACGAAACGAGTAAACATTAACTTCATTGTAGTTGTCAGTGGTCAGCAAAATGTTTTAAAAACTTGATAATTTAAAGAAATTGAAAAAAAATTCATTTCTTCGCAGGAGAAATTCTGCGTAATATTCTTCGTGAATATTAACCATATCTAAGTGGCATTTCTCCTGTTTCTGTTCAATAAATAACGTTATAAGGCAGATAATGTATGAGAAAATCCCAGAATCAAGGGTGATATTAAATGCATTATTCATTTGTTGCAGTTGGTATCCATGCATGCTTTCTCAATAATGTTAGTTGCTCATATCCTCCAGCATGACTTATTGTTTCACCATCCACATTGTCTCTATAAAACGTTGCCAGACCGTCCTAAATGCAGATACACATAACACGCTTACATAAATCGCCATTCCGTCGTTTTATAGTCTCAAGAAAAAAAATCCGGCCTCATTTTAATGTAGACGCCATTAAGCCTAACGAGAAACCGAAGCAATTTCATCTGCACTGAATTGCAGGAATTGCATTCAAAGTCAGCCATGCGTACGTGCCGTAATTAATCCGGCGGTTTCGACTATTGTTTACTTAAAACGCCGAGCAAACATTTAGCATGATTAATATAATCGCCCCCGACCGTTGAACTAGCATAACGAAATTGTTAGACTTTGTTCAAACTGCAGAAAAAACATAAACTAACAAGAGCCAGGATAATTTTCATTTTTTTTCTGCACGACCCAGCCAAGCTAGTTGAAGAAAACTAAAAATGTTATGTCCATTAATTTAACAAGTTATTTTAGGGAATCGTAAAATAAATTCGATGAAACCATAAACGGTCAGATTGGATTTCAGCGCTTCTAAGGCGGCGGTTTTAATTATGACAAATGGGTTAGGCCTAATTTGGGGCGATTTTTTAGCTAAATCCAGTGACAGTATCAGAGATTTGATATCAGTTTAATTGGTGAACATTGTACAGTGTACACTCTTCACTACTCTATAAAATGATCGGCCAGGACGCCCTACTTTCATAAAAACCACTACATCAAATTATCAGCATTTGATATTCGTTTTATGTGATTGGTTTACATGTACTACTTTTCTACACGAAACTGCAACCTAGCATTTTGAAAAAAAAATTGAATGGCGAATTCAATGGTTTTGTTTTTTTACGTTTCATGCACTTATCAGTATCAGGATTTTCCAATAAATTTTCAACTTCCCTGACTTTTCCGAATTTTAAAACAAATTTCACAGACCATTCAAAACGCAAAAATATGACATGCCAAAGTAAGGAATGGTATTTTATTCTTTATAATATCAATTTTTGTCGGTATTTTATGTTATTACACTGCATAAACAGGAGATGGAACATACATTGTCGTAAGCAAACAACAAATTTCGATTGGTTTTTTTTAAATTAAAAATTTATTTTTTTCCACAACATTTTTTAAGTGCCCAGGAAACAAGCTATGTAAAATGTACTATTTGGTTGAATTTCCCTGATATTCTCAAAACGTTACACTGTATAAACAGGAGATAGAACACAAGTTTTCATCAGCAAACAAATTTAGATGACTTGTGAATTGAAAATTTGATTCTTTTTCTTCTACAAATGTGTAACAGTATCTGTGCAACAAGCTATGTAAAATGCATTATTGATTTGTTGAATTTCCCTGACATTTACAAAACGAATCCCCGGTCAGAGGTCATCGTGCATGTCACGTTTGACACTAATTTGCAGTAGGCCTATTATTAAAATGAACTTTTCCTAAATCCCAAATGATTTAAGGCACTTATAGGGCCTAGTTGATATTTAGTTTTACAGAACACGTACTGTGCAGTTCCTGGTATTCGCATTTCTTGTTATATCTCATTGTTGTCAACGAAATTCTGGGATAAAAAATTCTTCCCAATATTAGAAAAGAGGGGAGTAAACGTCAAGATATGGCTTTCGGTTTAAGTCCTTAAATTACCAACGTCTATGCCTAATATTCCCTTCTGTGTTTCTAGGAAACGGTTCTTGGCAATTTTAGAAAATTCAATAAAGCTTCATATTTTTCCACATAAGGCTACAAAGGAAACTGGAGGAAAGGAATAACAACGTCTTAGTCAGAAATGCTGAAAATATCGAGGTTGGGTTTACATTCTGAGAATTGCATTAGCATTTTTAGACTGCTCTATGCGATAGCTAACAATTCGACATTGCGATGAAAAACAAACTTGATGCCTTTGTTGTGGGCCAAATAAATCCTGCTCAAATTTACGCCATTATTCAGTGCCTGCAAAAAGTCGACCTCATAAGTGGGGTCAGTTTTAATATTCAACTGGGAGTCGAGTTGATACCAGCTATAACGTGTTTTAACAATTAATGCTTAAGTTTTCAACACCGTGGTTGTTTTTCAAACTCGAAAACTCGCAACCCACGCACGATAAGGGATGAATAATGGCAAAAACACTCGGAGACTTTCAGACATCCCATGCTCTCAGAGGTTATTTTCATTTACACAACTTTACAACCAACTAAATAGGCCTGCGTTTAAAGCTTACGCAAGTTTTTCGTAAAAACAATAACGGCAATGGCCAATGACACATTTGTCCAAATACATTTAGTTGTCGGTGTAATTTCAGGACACCCTGTACGCTCCATTCGTGCTGATGTCAGCTAACATTAACATTTTATCGATTCCAAGCGAGCATTGCCATGGATTATTCATTTCAACCTTAAGTCTAACGTCCAATAAAAGCTAATACGATGCAGCGCACTTGCGTCAGCAAAACCACTTACGAGTTGAATTTTCGATTGCAATTCTGCAAATAGGCTACGTGTTGTCATTTGATACGTTTAAAATCAGCAATATAATTTTTTCAGTAAATGTCATACCGTACTCAAGTTACACCGAAACTGGACTTGATAGGCTATATCCTGTGTTGGCTAACAACTAGCTACAAGTAAGCTTATAAATTCAAAAAATGTGGCAAAGAAAAAAGGAAAATAATTTCTTCATGCAACATGATCTACGAAATCAGGCTACCATTTATTTAGGCTTGCTTCATAGTTCATATTGCTTGCAATATTTTTTTTTTAAATTGCAGTTCTTTTGTACTTACTTTACAGATCGCTCTTAGTTGCAAGTCTTCAACTAAGAATTTCATTATTAATTTCTTCCACAGAAAAAGTTTATTTTTGCGCCATGACTAGCTGTATGCAAAATGGGTTATCGATTTATTTTCCCTGACTTTTTCAAAACTTTTCAAATTTCCCTGACAAATCCAGCTAGTTCAGACCTGTGGGAACCCTATGAGGGCAATTATGCAGCGAACAAAATACATAAAATAAGATAAAAATAAAATACATCAGAATCAGAATGACATCAAATTTAATTATTAATTTCTTTCGCAGAACAGTCATGTCTTCATTTTTGCGCCATGACTGCAAAATGGGTTATTGATTTGTTAATTTTCCCTGATTTTTCTCAGGCTTTTTAATTTTTCTGACAATTCCAGGTTGACCCTGTCAGGGCAATTAAGACAATCATAAGGCAGACTTAATCGACCGTTAGTTTTACACCAACAGTACTTTTATTTTTCTTCTTCTGGCGTATTCTGGTGTATTTTGTTTCCCTTTATCTGTTATCATCTGATAGATGTCAGCGATTTGGTAAAGCAAAATGAAACTAAAATGAAATATGCAGAACAACTGCGGCAAACAAAATTGTTAAATGAAATATTTCGTTCGCTGCAATTTTCTTCGCCTCTTATTTCATTCGTATATCATATTCACATACTGACATTTTGATATATGGGTAAATCTACTTTGCAGCCAGTCATTACTGCTTTCCATTCAGATCAGCACAGGCATCGGTGATGTGTTTCCATAACAGTATTTCGTTATCGTATCCTATTTTGGCTGGTGAATAAACACGTTATGGCGTTATTTGGTGACGTAGATTGCGCAACTTTCCGCCAAATTTTCTTACGTGTCTAATCTTAAGTAGGACTAAGCAAAGACAGACGAGACGTGTTCGTCGTGCGAGATAAGAGCCCAAGAAAAACCGCAAAATGGAGGCTCAATTTGCTGCATAATACGCTCATAGAAAGCAGTCTTTTCACTGCTTGTATCGTCGTTTTTATGCAAGCTCACTCTGCCTTCTTTTCAAATGGGAGAAGACTCTAATAAAAGCCCAGGGAAAGGAAATGGACAAAAAAAAAACGAAAATCCGCTCAATTTATTCCATGTTGGGGGATTGATTTCATCAACATATGCTGGGCGCCCCTCCCAAATCAAGATGGCTGCCAAAAACAATTTTAATCTCGTCGCGGCCAATTACATTCTGTTTTCAAAAACCATCTTCATTAAGCCACAGCTTCAGAGAAATAAAATTCGGGCTAAAAATCGGATTTGTTCCTGCCATTTATGGCTTATCCATCGAGCAATATTAAATGAAAAGCCCTCAGACTTGATTTGGATTTCAATGCGTTTCTCGTAGTGTTCTTCGGAAATATAAATAGGAAAAGGAATACTGAGGAAAGTTATTTTAGGTAGACCTGACCTCTGGGGAAATTTTCAAAAATTTCCGAAATACATCCAAAATCATTATTTTGGTGAACTACCAGAAGTAATGGATTTAAAAACATTTTCCAGGAAATGTTTCTCAGAAATAGTAAAACGAATGAGAATTATGAATACTGACAGATGTGTTTTGGGTATATTATCCCGAAAAAAGTTGTCGAACTGACGGGGTATTGACTAAATTACCAATAGATTTTCCAAACTAATCAATTCCTCAGTGTGTGTATATTATGCTGAACAAAGTTGGTAAACTGGTGGTAATTTTTTTTAACCATTGAAATTTTACCAATAATGGATTTCAAAAAAATTGAAAGCTACAGTATGCTGTATGTGAATGATGTTTGAAATTACACCACAAAACATAGGCACACATTTTAAACAGATTTGAGAAAACTGGAATTTTTAAAATTTGTGGGAAAATAGTTATCACGAATGATTAATACATAACCCTGACTTTGTGAAACATTCTCAAATTTACCTAATTTCCCAAGGTTCTGTACAAACCCTGGTTATTTACCTGGATTTTAAGTCTGCATGTACATGTACATGTAATCGTAGTGAGCCCAGGTTGAAACCCCTTAGAGCAGCATTTCTTTACTTTTTTTCAGTCCTGCAATCGCCAATCTAACATTGTTGTTTACTCGTCAGCTTAAATTAGCATTCATCCCCAACTGGTTTTCTTTGAAAATGAAGAGGTTATTAACGAGATACATGTACTGGGGCTACTGCTGTAAACCTCACGTGGGTTGCCATGAAAAGAATACTCGAGAAAAAAGCTGCTGGGGGGAGGGTGGTAGGCCTAACAAAGGAGAAAGAGAAAAATGCACTAAAACGTTAGAGGAAAAAAGCCAGACTTTGAGTGTAACTAACTCGTGTTCGTTAAATTTGATACTCGTACGATAAAGGCAAACTCCTCCAGTTTTTTTTCTGTCTGTTTCACCAACACTGGTGAACATTGTTACCACGAAGGCAATGTAGCCTCAGTGCGAGTTAGATAATTACCTACTATTTGCGTTCACCCCTCTGCTATCTCCAGTGAAGAGGAGGCCACTTTAATGGCTGTTTGAAATTCATGCAATTTAACTTGTCTGGCTGAACTCCGTTTACTCCTTTTAAACTTTTAAATTCGTCGGCATATTTAGGGGTAAATTGCGACCGTGCAATATGCTGGGTCAAAGCTGGCCCATTATCTTCATTCACCTCGGCTAATTTGCATAATCCAGGCGTCATTGTGGCAGGGGTGACACGTTTTGCTCCTAGGGGTTGCATAAATTGCAATCGTAAAATTCATTATTTTAAACGATAATGTTTCGCAAACTGCCGGAGATAAGCATCTACAGTAGGTGAGGTTTTCCTTATTTTATCAGCACCACCAGCGATTGCGTATCAACATCCGGTGGGTTGAAAGCATCACCCATTGTATAACCTGTTCCATTAATTAACACACATCCAACATCAGTGATGCAATGCTGGCTACCAATTTCTGAATTGATCAGCTCTTAACTGGACACCGAACTTTTAAAACTGCTTGGCTATGCATTTCTTGCCCTGTTTGCGACTTGACGCACTCGAGTTTAATTTGTCCTACAACAATAAATTAAGCGTTCATATTTTAATCACAAACATTCCTAAATTGCCTGTTTTTGAGTCTGATTAATGGAGGGTTTATAAGGAAGCTTACGCTGTAAGAAGCTTAAAAAGCTTTTCTGCTTAAAAAGCGTTTAATCCAAGTTGCACTGAGATCAGGCGCATAAAACAATCCCAATCATATGAGGAATTTTTTGTGAAAAATGCAGAAAACGTCAATGGCTGTTAATTACTGTCGCTCGATATCATGGTAAAAAACGAAGACATCCTCTCCAGGAAAAGGTGACGTCAAAGCCAAGAAATTGTCCCTAAAAAAGGCAGTATTGAGCGAGTGCAAGCAGGCATAGCCATCTATGTAGCCTAATTGAAAAGATGCTGTATCATTACTTATGACAAAGTATCGATCGATAATTGATCCCCAGCTTAAAAAACATTAGCGTTTGGTAATAGGCAGTATCAATTGTCTCCCAGTTTCCCGTAATTGAAGCTAACAAAGCATAGCAGTAACAAAAATGGTTTGTTGTTATTGTTCGTTGGATTGATACTACATGTATTTACATGTAAATGCCTTCAGCGTCTTGGGAGTACCAAGCCTGAATTGCAAATGTGTCTGGTAATATAATGGAACAGGCGATATGCGCTAAATCTACGCCACTGGCTATAAAAGCACGTTATTATCTTCAAATGCTTCGCAGCAAAAATGACTTGTTTTGCAACCTTCCACCGTCTATTAAAGCCACTTGCTATCGACAGTTGATCGGTGAGCATCGGCGCACATTGCAGCCTACGTTACTTGGCAAATAATCAAATTAAACATTGTATGCCGCGATAAATACATACTCGGTGTAACCTCCGTGCTATTAGCAAACGAAATCAAACCCATTGTTGCAAACGCTATTTCGTAGAAAAAATAAGTCAGAGGAGGGTGAAATGAAAGTGGCAAATTTGACTACCAGAGCTTCAAATTGGGTACTTGGCATTAGTTGTTCCTGTTATTTTAGAGTTAAATGCCGTTACTTTGTCCACAAATGAAAGTTAAAAATATATGGCAGGAGATTTCGCCTATGTTGGAAGATTCCATTGTTTAAACATATGCAGCTAACTGCATTCACATGACACCCAGTGTACCTACAGAATCTTTACTTCAAAACGTCAAACTTCTTTACGTCAAAAATTATTAATGCATTACAATAAATGATGTTTATAGGCTTACCTATCATCGTCTTAAACAGGTTAAACGTATTTGTGCTAATTTCCCATTCCCGATTCTTTCGCTCGTTAATTGAACGCTTAGTATCTTAATGGTTGGCGATGTTAATTGATAAGAATTGGTCGTCGATTACATTGTATTGGTTTCATGCGGCAGTCTTAATTTTAGGCGGTTAGCACGCGTGAAAGTATTCACATTTTTACAACACATTTTGGCAAATTGGCATATTGTCCAGTAGATATTATAGCGCACGCTGCTAGCGACTCATAAACAACACTAGTATGTACCTGCAGAAGGCTGGTTTTATTGCCCACTCACTAACAATGGCCAGGCTTTATTGTTTGTTATAAAGCAAAAACTAGAATTTCATTATGATTCTGTTTAGTTAATCGAAGCGAAAAAAATCGAATTTTAAATTCATTCGGTAATACCATACTTCACCGTATGTGCATTACTTATCCACTGTTTACACACGTCGTATTGCAGAGTGATCCCGGCCTTGTTGATATCAAACAAAACAATTTCGTGTTAATTTGAACGCAAAATGTTGCTATTTAGCAGGTTTCGAACGTCGAAAAATATATATTTGGAATTAAGTTTTTAAAAAAAAAGAACAGAAAAACGTGCAGATTTGGCACGAGGGGGTAAAAAGAATTGGAAAACGTGCTCATTTGGAATGAGTAAAAAGAACAAAAAAACGTGATCGAATTCCAAATTCTATATTATGTCTGTATAGTTGTTTAATTACTGTTTGGAGAAATCGCTGCATCAGACAAAAGAGGAAATTGTTAATTAAATCAACATGGCCAACGATACCTCGAAAAGCGTATCCCAGTAAACAAATAAAAAGGTACGTGGCGTCACATTTTCATCGAGCACAGCGCTAAGATAGGCTGATGGGGGAACCATTTTGGCACCACGGAGCCTGCTGCACTTCGTTAACGTTCGGGCAAATATCGCCGATTTTTTGCCCCTAAAACACTCCATCTTTTCCATTTCATCCCTACGTCGATCGGAGAATGCGAAAGTTTGAACTGGGCTTACCTCTCTGTGTGTCGTCGACGGTAAAAGCGCACGTAAAACTAGCATCCTTCATGGTTTCGGGCCAGATGATATGTACACGTAACCGCAAACCAGCATCCCGAGAAAACTGAAAATAAGATGCGGGCGAAGCTATCAGATAAGGCGGCAAGGAGAGACACACAACTCAGCATTTCAAGCTGCGGCTTTCCCAACGCGAAGTAGTCCGGTGTGTTAGGCACTGCAAACACTCAAAATGAATTAGCAACAAAAGCTCATATTTTTTTTGGTGACAAAGATTTTACGCACTTTTTCCACTGACTTTTAGGCCGTCACTATCCACGTTTTGGGGCCGTGAATTTCCTTTCTTCCACTTAACCCGAGCTTACTTCAACAACGGGCATTTTTTTTTCCCTTCCAGTATGGTACAAAAACTCCGGAGGTTTTCACCGCACAATTCCGAATCCGAGCCGAGCAAAAATCACCGCGATGAAAAAAAGGTAAAAACAAACGTAAAAATCTCGTCGTTATGGCATGCCAAGCCTTCGGCCCTAAGTGTCGTTTGGCGAACTGGGGCCTAAGGGCTCCTTATTCCGCTGCTAAAACCACTGGGCGACGTACGACGAAGACCTTTAGATCCGATCGCTGCGATAATTTGCACTTTTCCCATTCCTCGCCTCCGCTTACGTAGGGCGAAAAAACACGCAAAAACGCTGGGGGTAATCCACGGGAAATTAATCCGAGTAAAAAGCAGCGGATTAACGTCGGGCCGGCTAATCGATTAATCCACACGGGCACACTGGCATCCGAAGACGGCGGGCAGGAGGAAAAGGTTGGCAGGTTTTCCCGCAGCGAAAAATCCACCCTTCGAAAGTCGCTCGGCTTTCCAGGCTGCTCGTAGGCTAAAAACACACGGCGAGCTTCGGCGCTACCCTCAACGACCAGCACCCCCCCACGTGACACGTGGTACTTCCCCGCTCATATTGTGCTGGGCCAAAACTATTGACACACCGAGCTTACTCTCGCTACGAGCCTCTGGGGGGGCCGAGAAGGGGGGTGGACGAACTCTCGCGCTTAGCCTCCTCCGGAGGGTGCCTGCGCAATCAGCCGCTGATGCTCAATGTCTTCGCTCTCTGGATGCCAACAGCCTAATGAAAGATAAAAAGAAACGACACCGTGAAACGAGCTAGCCTCGACGACGGGGCGCGCTTTATCCGACGTGATATGCGAGCTGTCAGACCAGGGGGGGAACGATCGACTTTGCGAACGACCCCCGCCGGCCAGGGGATGCTGGCGAGGGGTCTGGGAAGGGGCGATGAGAATACCTGCCCTCAGGGGCTGCTGGCGAATGTGAAGGGACCGGAGAGAAAATTAAAGAATTTGGAGTTTTGATGATTTTGTACCTCAGGTGAGAAAAATGGTTTGGAAAATTGTTGAACTGTAAGCTGCGTTCTCGAGGGGGGTGAGGGTCTTTGGAAACGAACTGCAGTGGTTGTGTGAGGCGAGTAATCCCTGCTCTAATGGTGTTTCAGATAAAAGTATTTAATTCCCAACGGCTTCATTACTAAATTGCGACAAAAACAATAACTGCATGTGGCGTCGCAAAAGTTCAACACGAACCACAGAGGAAACTGTTACAATAACCACATACTGTAGCACAACAATAACCAGATAATGATAGAATAAATTACGCAGCCAAGTAAACTGATAAACAGTTTACTTGGCTGCGTAATTTATTCTATCATTACGATACTCCCAGCCACTGCAAAGATGGGTACTATTGAATAACCAGATAAGAAACACAAAAGTGCAACAAATCCACATGGAGAACGCAAAAACTGCAATGTCCACATGGAGAACGCAAGAACTACAATTACCACATATTAAACACAAAAGTATAACAGTAACCACATAGGAAACATAAAAGTGCAACAATATCCACGTGGGGAACACAAAGTACAACGATAACCACAATTTGTAAATGCAAAAAGGTAAAAACGGTCAGAAGTGACGTTTTGTGGCAGGTTTTATCACCATGTTCAGGGTATTTCCAATCAAGAAATGACTGAACTCGAGTGTTTTTTTTAAATTAACAGTATACATTATTTCCTTCAACTGCAATGTCTTCAGCAATAGATGTTATGAATTAAAACTATTGTTATGTTTTTTAACCTAAACAAATGAGAATATAACACTATGAAACCTGGAATACTAAGGGAAATCGGTTTTCGTAAAAAATTGGTCTAGTCACTAGTGAATTTGGTACAATCACAACTTAGCCAGAATCGTTTTGCAACAGCTGGTTGCGCGAATGAAATTGTTTTTGCCTATCAGTGTGTACATACAGGTACAGCTGTGTATCGTTAACGACGATTAATTTGTAAGTTCTGCATGAATCCCTCTTTTAAGGTGGTTGGAGGAAATCACCCCTGTGAAAACCGACGCTCACCATACCTGTATTTGGAAAGTAACTTTATCCACGATAGTTTTTTCCGCATTTTCTTAGAGGTTAACAACTTTCTAAGATGGTATTAAAATGTGCAATTTTGAGCACATTCTTCTCAGTTCGCATCTGTAATGAATGAAAACAATGACTGGAATCTATGAAAGTACAGAGAAACAAAAAACAGTGAAGGATAAGTTACAGGAAACAACGAAATAAAAAAGTCCGTACTAATTCTCTGTAATGAACAATTTTACCTAGTTAATTTGAACTCAAATAAACGTGGTAAAGTTATGCAATCTGTTTTGGGTAGACCTACTGTATTACAATGCAAATATTTTTATTCCTGTTTGTTTTTTGTGATTTTGTTTTTCCTATAACTTAGCCTCCATTGTTGTCTGCAGAATTCTGCTATCATTGATTTCAGTCGTTTTGCTATCTTGCATTTTGCTTTTATGATGTTTTACGATATGCAAACATTATGATGCAATGTTTGTTGTACCTAAATAGATTGATCCCACTTTGGGGGATCAATTGCATTCTTGCATTCCAGTGATGGAGCATGGATTGTTTAAATTCAATTCAGTTCAATTCAAAATGGCTTCTACTTTATCATAGACCACATGGGTAGTGCAGCTACAAAGTAATTTGTGTAGTCTTCTGATTATCTCCAAATGTAAAGTGCCATGCTGCAGCTCGTATGAAACCGTTGTTTTCATAGGCTAAAATTTATTGCACTGTAAATGTTATTCTTCTGAAGGTGTTGCGATATATTTAAAGTGATGCGAGCGTAAACAGCAACTTTGCATCGCTTTTTTACACGTTCAATGGCTAACGTACGAACATAAATAATACGCATTTGAACTATAAACCAATGATAATATCTTCGCGAAAGCTTTACCTTAAAATTTATCGCACGACGAATTTTTATTCTTGCAAACATACGCCAAAATATAAATAAAGATATGGCATGCAGCGAGCACAGCATACCATTAAACTTGTTTTCAGAAAAACAATCGACTTTGTAATGTTGTTGTTGATACGTGACAGTTTTCGTTGTCACGTATTTTATACGTAAATGTTTTAAACGTAAATTGAATTGCACGTATTTTAAACTAATTTTATAAACTCTTACAAGATTGAATATCCAGACGTTCCTGATTCTGTAGCTGAAAAAACATTTTTAGTTTCTTGAAATTTTTTTATTACTGTGGGAGCCCATCTTTTCTCTTATCAAGGCCTTAATGTTTGGTTACACAATGTACTATAGTGTTTGATCTGTGTTTTAAATTTTATGAATAGCGTTAGAAAATTCATGTACATGTACGAATTAATAGGTTACATAAAAATGTAACCTATGTACAGTGTATCAGATATGAGATTTGTAAGGAAAGCAAATAATTAAATAACCTATGGGCTGCATTGAAGTCAATTTTATTAATGAATGTTTAAATTATTACATAAACTACTACATAGGAGAAACATTGCCCCTCTATCAACTGTTATTATCATCTGTTAGAATCAACATGTTCGTTTCCAAATCCACTAAATATAGCTCGTTTAATTACTTTTCTGTTTGAATTATTTTTGGGCAGCAGCTGTGAGCCAAAATCATCTCCATCAAGTTCTCCATGGTGGTGAAAAATGTGCATGTTTAGGAATTGCACAAAAAAATTGCCAGTGTTTAACTGCGTTTTTACACCAAACCAAGATGCAATGTTTATAAATTCAGGAATGCATGATGCCATATCGATTTTAGTTAATAAATATAGCTCAAAATGCTGTAATGCAAGCCCCAGCTATAATAGTGTAAAGCTGAAGGGAGGGTGGTGGACAAAGGATGATACCATTAGTTTTAATTGGTCAGTTTTGAATTCCCAGCACCCATCCATGACCATTATATCCTTTGTCTAGTTGGGACCATGCGACGTCACAGCAGAGGGCGTCTGGGGTCACGTCTAATTTATTTTTAGCACGTGACCAGAGCGAGTGGCCCCTTTGTCCGTGCTGGAAGGGCCCAGTCCAGCTGCCTGGGTCACTCATGTGTAAGGGACTCATGTGGAGTCGCCCCCTGAGCAACAGCATATAGGGGGCACACAAAAGCCACCCCTGACCACCCTTAGTTTGGAGTTTATCCCTTAGGGTGCATAGGGGCATAGCAGACAATTGGCACGACCTTTTACATCTGGTAGGGATACATGGTGGCATGGGAAATTAAAATCAGACACCTCAACCATCACCTAAAATTAAAATGCTAAGTTTGGCAATTTATTGGCAATTTTTGAACTGTTGGAATAAGTTTTTAACAGTGTCAATGGCACGCCCCAGGTAATGGTCCCAATGACTTCTGCCACTTTGCAGTGCTTATACAAGGGCCTTACTGGAGTTGGTATTAAATTCTACGATTTTTTCAATTCAATTTAATACACCCACAGTCAGCATCTGAGATGCCATGAGATGGGGAAGATTTAGCCAAGACAAAAATGTTATAGCAACAGGAAGTGAAATTTGAAGTACATTTCAATGTCATTTTGATGTGTACATGTAGGTGGTGAACAAAATAATTGAAATGCTTATTTAGGTGTAGAATTTGTTTGTGTTGGTCAAAGCCTTCCCTAGCCACCACAAATACCATATTTGAAAAACATTAACTTTGGTAAGTTCTGGAGACTAGAGATCAAAGCTTTCACTAATCTGTTTTGTACGATGCAACTTGTAATTAAAATACTCATTTTACTTTTATTTTCCTTTACGTTTTGCTTTAACAGTTGTTGAACTTTGGTAAATCGACCCCCTACCACTTGGCATCTCAGCTGCTCACTGTGGGTGTATTAATTTGAATTGAATGGAATTCAACATGCAGAATGTGCAGGGAAATTTCAGCAAGCAAACTTGGTCAGTAAAATACATATGCATATGACATGCCACCCAAGTACAAAAATGTTAGCAAAGTTACAGTTAAAAGGAAGGAAAAATTAGCAAAAAAAGTACTGAATATGCAGGACAATATAAATAAGCAAAATGCATCAGAATATTTTTTCCATGACCGATAGACAATATAGGGTTTAATATGGGGTTGATGTCCACTTCAGAGGGCGCCACAATTGGCTCCAGTTTGGATGCCCATAGATGGCGCTTTAAAAAGATCATTTATGAACCACTCACAGAGCCATCTGCGGCAACATATGCCAGGCCAGAAAAAAGTTATGGTGCTCTGTGTTGATAACAACGAAGAGTGATGTGTCCTACATTCGTGTTTACATTACTTTGTCTGTTCGTTGAATGGATATAAGAGGAAATACGCCCGGAAAATCATTCCGAAATTGCATTTTTGCACTTGTTTGATTGCGCTCGATGTTAAAATGACATGGAAGCACAAATGTTCGTATTGGGTGTTTCTGCGTTTTTTTCTCTCCTCTTTTCGCTCAATTATTTATAGTGTTGGCCTACCTGCATATCAATATAAGGAAACCTGGTTCGGTAATTACACGACAGCAAAATATTGGCATTATTACTGGGATGAGGGCCTGTGCTGGCTGGATTAGGGCAGGGAAATGATCGTTTTGTGCCATGAAAAGTTAACGATGACACTTTAATGGGCTCCCAGCACTTTAGGGTAGTTGCACACCTTACTTATGGGCTTACGAGGCTGTTTTCGAGCCCTTGATGTGACTTTGATACCCTTTTACTCGTCAGTTTTGCTCATTTGCCACAAAGTTACAAGTAACTGCTTTACATTGAACATGTAATGGCTTTCACTATCACCATGCATTATTAAAGATGAAACCATCACCAAAATACCTATTTCCAATACATGTACAGTGTATGTAGAGCCAATATGAACAAATTCCAGATGAGCTTCCAAATTGTAGGTTAAAATTCAGCAACAATATACACTGTAGGCCTACATGCTTCAGTTGTTGGGTTGGAAACATGCTTGAGGCACGACCACATTTACACCGCTTTGAACATGGTATTTCTTGCAGAATAAAGCCCTCTTTTGTGACCACTTCACTATGGCGCTCCCTATTCCAAGGAAGCTTCAATCTTCAATAGTACTTTGGTATAAAGGTTGAAAATTGAGAGCATGGCGTGCCCCCTTTTGAGCAATTTGAAATGCTAGTCGTTTAAAATTCCAGCTTCGGTAATGAAACTTGTAATTTTTTATTTAGTTACCAGAAACCGAATGAAAACAGGAATCAAATTTATTTTCATTTAAGTTTTCTGAGTTTGACTCTCTGCAAGTCAATGGCTTTGGCACTTACACCAAAAGGTTTTAAATCTGGTATCTCGAAGATTGGGTTATATAAACTCGATGACTTTGCAGTGATGCCATGTGGTGATGGGGGAGGGGTGTTTTACCCAATCTGAAACAGTTTTTGATCGAAGAACACGTTTTGATTTTAGCTGGTTTTGGACACTCCAAATCTTTTAAAAGATGTGAAGTGGATGTGTGATATTTAATGTACTATACAGTATGTACAAAACATTATGATGTACATGTATATTATTGTCTTTGACTAACATGCATCTATTTGCTGCAGGTTTACATTCGGTGTGCATTATTTCAGTTTGTTTTCATTGTTCCTTTTTGTGGCACTGGTAACATTGTTGCACTGGGTAAATATACTCTACACCATATGGCACTTCAGGTGCTGTATGTGGGTGTAATAAATTGAATTGAATCGAGTGGTGGGTCTATTAACCCAATCGACAACAAACAAACGATGAAGGTTAATTTACAAAGCAAGATATTGCAGATTTGCAGCAGCCATGTCTCAATTTCATTTCAATATTAACTGTCCTACCTTTAACCAATAGACAATAAGGCAAGATTCTCATCCAATAGTGCAACTGCAATGCTGATGAATGGAGAATTCCCCATAGGTACACAGCAGAAACACGTTAAATTTCCCTGACTTTTTTAAAATAAACCCCTTTCCCTGACCATTCCATGGCTATCCAATTTTCAATTTCCCCAATTTACCAGCACTCTGTAATTTAAAGATTTCAAAGCAATGCGCGTGAAAATAAGATACACACGTACAGAAAACGGTTTTCAAACAACAGCAGCAAACAGAATTATTTTTCAATTTGGGAAGCAATTGTTTGCACCGTGTTTTTCCAGTTTATATTCCAATTGCAAGGTGGTGGTTGGGTGAATCTTATCGGATTTTTCTCTTTTGTTTCCGTTCCATACGTTTTGGTCGCCTCCCTCCTCCTGGACAGGCCTGCTTTATCCCCACACAATAAGGAGATTAGGAAAGCGTTTCCAGTTGTTTATATTGAGATTTTCTATCTCCTGCTAAGATATTTTCAGTCCTAAATAAAAACGGCCGTTTGTTTTATGGCTTTCCTCGACGGCGCTGCCAGTTTGCGCGTGCACTTAGCGAGCGATTAAGCCTGGCTTCCATGCCTGCTCACGCGCTGCTAGCCTCCACCCAGGCCCCGCTGCTGTCACTTTCAGAAGGTAATGGATGACTGCCTTCCGCTAATGTATTGATTGCCGGTGGGGGGCGCGGGAAATGGAGACGGCTGGAGGTGGAGGGGAGCGTTCGAAAACGGTAAAGGATCGGCGACTGGCATGACACATGCACACACCAGGAAAAAAAAGAAACTACTGAATAGGCAGCCGAGCACCGAGCAACGTTCAGTCTATGAGACAGGATGGGGAGAAAAGAGGGAAAAACGGTAAAACATACACAAAGGGGGAGTCGTTTTTCGGATGTTGTACACCAGAGGAGTAAAAACAGAAATCAGAACTCAACAGCACAAATTTGCATCAGTTGCTGTGGGTCGGAACACTGTGCGAGGCTAGGATTTTCAATCCTGCTCGTACAGTGTACTTGGTCCAAAAACTAACATTGACAATAGGCCTGGAGACAGCTGCACCCTGTAGGTCATTTAATTACTTAGTCTTTAAGGCAATTTCAAATTTTTCTCATCTTTATCAATTTTTGCATTTATAAAGGTCGTACATGTAATTCACGACTTTTAAGAATCGTCGAATGCAACAGTGGATGAAAAATTCTACGTGGTTAGAAATAAATGTAGCGTTTTTGTTAAATCTTGGCTGTGTAAAGCATTTTTTGCATGCTGGGTATACTACAGTATATCAAACAACCTTAACTCGAGGGATACCAGTGAAATAGCACGTTATGATTATTATCGGGCGAAATACAAATATTTACAAATATCGGTCAATACAAGCTGTATAATATAATACAACACCTACATGTATGATAACGTTGTGTTTGAGTAAAGAATTTGCTTCCATTGGTGATTTTCTGTTAAATAATAATGGAAAACGAGATACAACATGCTGTCACTGCAAAATAGGTGATGGGACACATTAACATAAATGGTTTTATCTAAAACTTTAGCTATTTTATTGAGGTTATTGAGGTTATATTGAGCTAGTGCAAGGTTCAATTCCAGTATAATATAAATTTTCGTGTGTTTGAAATTTAAAATTATCAAACTGAGCATATTTTTGGCTGTTAAAACCACTAACCACTGATTAAATTCTTTGTTTGTTGAATGTATATGTACTATATATCATATGTACTGTATAAATACTGTGTATACCGGTATTCACCATTGTATCGCTCGTTTTCTATACATGTACTAGTATTTCTAAAACAAAAATGAGCTGGTCAAAAACAAGTCTTCCAAAAAAAAGTCTTTCGCATAATGTAAATAAATTTACTGTATAAGGCAGGAATTTAACCAACTTTTGATTTAATTACCAAATTCCTAGTTCAGGAAGCCCACTCTATACATCGCAACAATGATGGACGTTTAAAAAGCAAGTTCTGATTAATGTACAGTGTACATGTAAATGTACGCTCGTAGTCGTGCATGAAATACTTTCGTAAAATATACTCAAAAATAAGTCACGAATGTGCGGTATATCAAATCTGTGAACTGGAATCTCGATTGCAATCTGCGAGGCGTAATTTAGCGTAATATTTTCTCACATTTTCTAGTCGGGAAATCGGGGACGAAACACGTTTGGCATAAACCAGTGAACGCCCAACAAATCTAATCTCGATTCCCCTGCAGATGCAACGTTTATTTACACACAATGAAAATCCCACACAGATTCCGCAAAATTCGCTCATTTTGCTTTCAAATCAGTAAGGGGAATTATCAGTTACGGGGAATTATCAGTTTATGACCAGCTTATAACCGAAATATTCCTTCATTTATATTCGTTTTGAGTATGAGAAGTGATGAGTGGCTTCGGTGCCAACCGTGATTACCCCTGCATGTAAACGTGACCATGAAACGCTTAGTTTTATGTGGTTTTTCTGTATTTTTTATGCTTGTGCGAGCTGCGGTATTAGTTTACTTAGCGAGCGTATTAAATTTAAGCCGGTTTTAGTAAGTTATTTGACACGTTGTTGCGAGCATAGGATAGGATATTTTTTATTTGCATTATTCAAGAGCACATGTACACGAAATTTCATGAATCCCTAATATGGCCACAGATGTTACATCCTCCAGCTTTTATGACGTTTGCCATCCCACATACTGCCTGTATAAATAGACAAGTGCTCGAGCAAAAATTAATAACATAATGACAAGAATTATTATAATTGTAGGACGTCTCTATTGAAATCGCACCTACAGTCTGCTCGTACCACAGATGACAACTGGTGGTGTTACCCAAGTACACCTTACTTACAAAAATGAAAGTAAAATCAAATGAATTATACAGAATGTGCAGGAAAATTGCAGTAAACAAAATAAAATGCATCAGAATGTCGTGCAATGATACATATGTAGGCCCTAAGTCATGCATATGACTGTTTATATACAAGCTTTAGCTCGCCTTATTGTAAATAAAGCTCCCTTACAAAGCAGGTGGTCGAAAAAGTTGGACACCAAATTCAAAGAAATTTAATTAAACACTCAATCAGAATTTACTAAAATGTTACAGCAAAATCATAGCAAAAAGAAGGAAAAATGAAATAATAATATGAAATATGCAGAATATGCAAGAAAATTACAGCAAATCAAATAAAATAAAGGAGTAAAATATGAGAATGACAAGTTTAAAAATTTTTCGAACACAGATTTTACTACATGTTTACTTATATTTGCTTGGCAATACGTAGCCAACCACTAAAATACTAAAATCCCATAAACCCATAATGTAACACATTAGCAACTGTATGTATGCAAAAGGTAAATTAAAACTCCATTAATCTAAAGCACCATGTTGTAATGGTAAACCCATACAATGGTAAACTAATACATTTAATAGTCACCCTGTATTTTTAAATTAAAATACCTCGCCTGTACCCTGTATTTTAATTTAAAGTACATTTCAAAGACATCTTTATTGTCTTTCAATGCATTTGAAGTACATAAAGTACATTTTAGTGTTGCTGTATTAAATACATTTCATGGACGCCCTGTATTTAAAATTGTATTGAAAATTGAAAAAATTATTTAATTAAAATACATTTCACGGACACCGTGTAAAATTCAAAAGCTTTATGACCTAACTAAAACAATGTTCAGATTGTGCTGCCAAATGTCACCCGTTGATTATGTCATTGTGTTTTTTAGCATGTAATGCTGCACCGACTGTTTTCTTTAATGAATATTTACTGTTTGCTAATGACATCGATATGAGACAGCGCAATTTAAGACAATGGAAGGGGAGGACTAAAATGGCTAAAATGGCCGGAGTATAATTTTATTTCTTCCAAGACAACAGTGCATAGTGTACGTAAAGAGGATGTGGGTTAGTTTTATGGATCCCCTGTTTGTGACACCAAAGAGTAAAGCATTTTATTCCCCTTCATTTGGGAGCAATTGAGAGGGTCATTTTCTCGCCGAATTAGGCCCAATTAAGTTTACAGTGTTTGGACCCCTGCGTTTTATGGGCCTCACACACTTAAAACTCGACTTTTGCAGACTCCTTTGATGTAGCCGAGCGGAAATTGAAGTTTATCGAGGCTTGGAAACTCTGTGGACTTCACAACTTTCCAAACAAATGAACTGCAAATTGCACAATGAGGAAATTACTGAGATTCAGCGTTTGTCAAATTCAGACAATAATCTAGGTTATCTACATGTACGTGCAGATGAATATATGCGTTTCTGTTTTTTATTATATCGATTACATCTAATTCTGTAGACAGTGGTCATCATCATGACTTTTTCATGACACGAACAAAATTACAATGACTTATGGCCAGTTATGGGACGTTCGAGCTACTAGTACTGTATGTCATCACGAAAAGATTATTTTCACACACCTCGCTGATTTTGAAACATCGCTTACCAAGTTATGACATCATTATTGATCGAAAATTATTATTGATCCCATTTCCAGTCACCTGAATATTATTTACATGACGTTTCTATAAGTTTGATGACTTTACCATCACCAGAACTTCATTATTATGTCGTTTCTATACATTTCTTGAATTTTCCATCACCTGATTTTCATTTCATGACTTTTCCATCATGATTTTCATTTGATGACCTTTTTCATGACTTCCATGATCAGCACTTACTGTACATGCACTTTCCCATTACTTAAGTTACCTTCATATTCATAAGATTCTACAAATTTAATGAAATGTCCATGACTTCATCACCTGATTTTCATTTCGTGACTGTTCCATGATTTCCATCCCCTGAATTTCATTCCATGACTTTCCATGAATTCCAAAAACCTGAATTTTCTGAGTTTTTTCTCCGAACTCAGCTAATGTGTAGTTTGACTTACATGTACATGTAGGAATTGCATGAGTTTGGAATTTGATGAGTTTTCCTCGGACCCCTTGTGTGCCTGACTCCAGTGACTAAGGAGTATGACTTCCAAAGTATTCAGCAGCCAGGGTGTTTTTTTCAAGTAAGCATTTGCAAACCAGATGTAGACGGTAGTTGAGTCGAGGAGGGGATAACATAAACTGGAGTCTGTCTAAAGCGGCCAGGGTTGGTTTTTTTCAAGCAGAGTATTTTAAATGGAGAGGGGCGAGGATGACAAATACGATGTCTTCTCACGCTCTTAACTTCTCCCCCTACCGACCCCTAGGGGAAATAACAAAGAGGGGCGAACCCTTGCAAGGGTGGCCAGTCCACTGGCCCACTCAGCAGCTCACTCACAGCCATGCTCAGGCCTTGCTTGGGTCAGCGAGTACACCCTGACCAACAACCACAAAAATGTTAACAAGGGGCTCCAGGAAACACGTGCAAACAGTTTGGGGGATTAACATTTTAGGCTGGGTGGCAATTTGTTGCCAAAATGACCACATCGAAGGTTAACTAAGACGACGGTGGGCAGGGAAATTTTAAGTGAAAAAAATCCACAAAAAAAGTAATGTAAATTCGGAGAAATTTTGCTCCGGGTATGATCGACTCGAATTCAGTGGAATTTTGGTTTTTCTGGATTATGTTCTTAGGGTGATGTCATGTGATATGGTATCAAATTGAGCCTTTAGGAAAACTGATTTCTAGCTTGATGTTTGAAGCCTATACGTGTATTAGTTTCGTGTATGTCATTTTGGGAATATTTGCAAGATTTTTCAAATAATGGAAAGCAGTGAATTTAGCTGAATTTTAGTTTTTTAAAGTGTGAAACCCATGAATTGCATCGAAAACAATGGCTTTTTTCATTCTTTCCTTTCCTTCTTTTAAAATAAATAAAATATTTATTTTGCTTTTATTGTTCTCTGCAACTAAGCCCCCATTGTTTGCTGTTGTTCTGTGGGCCTTCTTATGTTTTCAGTGTTCTGCTTCCCTGGATTTAAGTCACTTTGCTGTCTTTATGTAAACTGGGTAAATCAGCCCCACCCACTTCGTGGTAATGAATTGGATCGAAATGGAAAGCGTTTCTTTAGTGTTTTACATAAATTTCAAAGTTCTAACATTACGTACATGTACATGCACTCGTATACGAGTATCAAAGCAAAAAATAAACCACAGAATCAATTGCATTCATCGACCTTATTTTTGAGTCACAAGATTTAGCTGAAAGCCAATTGGAACTTTGACAAAAATCTTTGAGACTATTGAAACTCTGTTTTAACTTATGCATATCTTATAAAATATAATTATAAATAAAATTCTGGTTCAATTTGAATCACTTTAAATTATTGTGAATTCATTACTTAACACACTCAATAGTTATCAGGCGATGGCACTTTCTTTTCATATGCAATGACAGTTTAATTATCAATTTTTTTCAATGAGTCGCTGGTCATCTCTGCAAACGTATGATGTAAATCCACTTTTATGACTGTCCAAGACCTTTCCTGGAAATCATTCCCATGATAATTCCAGGTTTTCTAAGTGTGGGGGACACTCAGCCTGCCTGACACAATAGTAGCTGGTAATATTGGATTCCTCTGCATTTTCCTGACAAATAATCTTCATGTCCTTTATGGTTGTCATATGACAAGTCTCTCCATCAATATTTCTACTAAATTCCACTCTTCTGAGCTTTCCCTGGGTATACTGATGTATCTGTTGCCATTATAACTTAATCACATGCATGGCTTCAAGCCTGCCAGGTCCATTTGGGAATGAATTTGAATTGGCTTCATTCCCCTTATGATTTCCCCTCTTGTTTCCATGCTACGTGCTCGGCAAATGCGATGTCACCACTCATTTTATTGATTAGACACTAAATCCGTCCATTTACCATCAGTAACACTAGAACCAGAGGCATTTTTTTCATGACTTGTTTTATCCCTCAGTGCTGTTGCGTGCTTTTGCCACTTAATTGGCAAATTCTTCAATGGCTGCTACTGTGTGGAAAAAAAACCCAAATCAAATAAGAAATTATGATGCAGGCCTCCATTGCTGACAACCAACAAAAGCCATTGTTAAACGAATGATTATTTGATGCTGGATGCCATACCTCTCGGTTGTTTTGGGAGAAATTTGGTCGATGGGAAATATGTTTGGAATGCTTTTTGGTTAACTCAAACCATGTATTCTTGATTAGGAATTTGGCTGGAAATCAGTTTATTCGATTGATATACGAATTTTACTTGATCTGAGTAGTGATCAAGTTGCAAAAATCAATAGGCAAAATAGGTAAAATAGGCTATCATGCATAACTTACTTAGGTTGAGGTACTTAAAAAATCGCATGTAAATATGTTCATTACCGTAAGTAAAGGTAACTAAAAGCAGATGTATTTATACATGTAAATACATATGCAGTGGTCTCATTTTCACTCATCAAATCTAAGAAGATTAATTTTCTATTTCTGTTCTACAGTAGCTATAGTAGGTAAAATAGGTTTACATTGGGTTAAGGTACTTAAGATGTCACATGTAAACAGTATATCCATATCTGCATCTTAAAGGTCATTACCAATTTAACATAATACTGTAAATACCTATATGCTGTTATCTCAATTTCACTTTAATGAAATCTAAGAAGATTAATTCTCGATTTCTGTTCTACAGTAGCTAGGTAAAAAAGGTTTGTTTACATGCATGCTTTACTTCAGTTAAGGTACTTAAAAGCTCTCGTGTAAACGTACGTGTACGTTCACTACTGCAACTAAAGGTCATTAACATAAATACATTTAGTTATAAATGCATCTGTGGCTGTCTTATTTTTGCTTTAATGAAATTCAACAAGATTAACGTTCTGTTTCTATTTTTATACCTGCGATGTTTTTGTTCGTGTTTTTTGCGCTTATTATTCAATTATGGCTACAGGGTTACACACCCCTAATGCCTGATTAAATGCAGTCGAGTTTATAATAAATAAGTGACATTTGTTAATAGTTCGTAACTCGAAAAGCGTTTGATTTAAAGCTAGGAAGAATAGAACATAAATATTATCGCCAATCAGATATGGCGTGACACATTCAGATATGACATATTGGCAAGAATTTCGTTGAAATGAATTTGAGCTACGCCAAACACTGCAAGTGGATGGCAATAAAAATTCTTAGCAAAAAAAAAACCGAAACACCACCACCACCACCCATTGTAAATATGTTTTATTGAATATTCTGATGTCTGCGCTAGATTTGGCTAGGCACGCAAACTAAATCCATTATTATATACGTGTATATTTTTTGGCGTTAAGATCAACTTGTTTGTAAATGACAGGCCCGAATGTATAATTTAATGCCGCCTTAAAAATAACAGGGCCGCAGTATTGACCCCTATGCAACGCAAATAAAACCAGCTCGTTATGGGAATCGAAACATGTGCATTTAATTAAAGTGCAAAAACTAGAGTAACTTCATTGGATTACCGAGTTACGTTTACATTTGGCAGAACTTAGAAAAAATGCATTGGGCGAAACGTTTGCAACGGAATTTTGAAATGTTATACAGTAGAACTGGAACTCTGATGAAACATGGGTGTGTCTCATAATTTTTTCCTTAATTTTCGAACAACTGCCAACTTCGGCATTCGTGTTGGAAATATTTTGTATACACGGTTTCTGAATGGTGTCAAACAATTTTATGGATATAAGTTTTACTATGTGAATTTCCTATTTTTTTAATCAATGAAAGAATCTGGAACAGTGGCCTTATAACATAACACCGTCGCAGTACATGTGATATGTAATGTAAATGGCATGACATGTGCGTACATGTAAATGATGCATTAAGCATTAAGGATGACTTAATGCTATAGTATACATGTATATGACATTCTGAGAAAACTATACATGATGTTGTTTGCTTAACATTCTAGCAAAATAAAAAATTAATGTTAAAAAATTAAACTTAGAAATAATAAAAATATTATAAAATGTTCGAACAAAAAAAATTAAATGTTCATAAAATGTAATATGCTGTATTTGAAAACCCACTTTGAATATCCTTTATATACATCATTCATACGTGCTTCCAAAATTACAATTTACATCAAAAATTAAAAATGTTATTAAATGTTCGAACAAAAAAATGTGCATGTTCGTAAATTTCATATTTGAAAACCCATTTTGAATATTCCTTATCCACATCATTCCCACTTGTCCCCAAAATTACAAATTAGCATACAAAAATAATATAATAAATTACAAAGAACAAAAAAATCGACTTATTCATACAATTAAATATTATTTATTTTGAATATTAAATTTAAAGTTGGATACATTGATATTTAACATGTTGTTCATCTCTTATTCACAACACTCACGTTTACCAGCATGCATTGCAACCCATTTTAACAAAGATGCTGCCTACATGTACATGTACATGTCGATGTTTAGAATTTCATAACACATGCCCATGTATCACGTATTTATAACAAAAATTTCAGTCGATGAAATCATTTTATTGCAACGTGCAAAAATCAACGTGAAATATGGCGTTTAATTAGATAATAATATTATTGCATTGGTAATAATTTACCCATTCGTAGATTGAATTTATTTAAATAATGTTTGCAGGGTTGAAATATAACTCGCTGAAAATCGATGTCCTTCTGTGATTGCGATAAATGGGTGTTTATTTGGACAAATTGCATTCATTTGTAATGTCCGCTAATTAAAGCCTTGTACACATCGCGTTTATTTATCGCTTTCTGGGCGATGTAGGACACCTGTATTCCTTACGATACATTATTTAATCGTCATAATTAAAGAAATTAGGAAAACGCCCGAATTTGCGCCGAAAAATATGTTAGTGAAAGAGAAACATGCCTACAGGGTGCGTTTTCGTTCACACCCAATAAGGAATTAACGAGGTACATGTAAATTGACATAGTATTTCAACGTTACAATAATGAACAATTGTCCTATTTGCGGCAACATCTTAATTTAAGTTAATTTGTGACTTTTCTGTAAGATATCTTTTTGAGTGTGCTTAATGTGCATAAACGATGGTCGCAAAAAGTTGAATTAATTTTTTGGTCTTAATTTTTGTGTATGTTATATATACGTGTGTATTGAAATTGCCACAGTTGGACATACGCTATTTGTGCTTTAAGCCATCGGTATGATAATAAGAAAACAAATTAAACAATACCATGCTTTCAACCTCAGAATAAAACAAATGACAAAATACAATGGGCATACAGTATTTGTGCTTTGAACCATCGATGTGATAATAACAAAACAAAGTAAAAAGTACAACAAATTAAACAATACAATGGACAAACAATTTATTATTATTATTATTATCCGTTCAGTCGTTGGACAAACAATGCTTTTACTTTAAACCATTGGTGTGATAATCATAAAACAAAGGAAAAAAATACAATAAACTGACAATATTTGTGCTTCACACCATCTGATGATGATAACAATGCATTACAAGCATGATAACAATACAACTAATTACAAAATACACCGGCATACAATATTTGTGCTTTTAAACCATCGGTATGATAATAATAAATTACAACATACAATCGACATTATTTGTTGAAGTAATCTATTATTATCATCATCATCATCATCATCATCATTATTACCATACTAAGCTTATATCCGTGCTTTAGCCATCGGTATGAGAATATAAAACAAATTACAATATTTCAGTTTTTCAAATGAGTCCAAATGAAATTGAGTTTCCTAAACCAGCTGACGATGGTTTAATATTTCAACTAGAATTTGGCTCATAAAAATCAATTTTCAGAGTACACCTAGGCCTAGCGGTTGATTAAACAAACGAACACGATGGATTAAACGATATGAAAACAGCTTTCGTTGCAACGAGTAAATAAACAGGGTCGTGTTTTTAATAATGTATACAGCGGTGAATAGAGATATTGTATACGAGTACAGAATGCGAGCTGGAAATATGTATAAAAAGCCTGTTCTTCTTCCTTTCATAAATATATTTAGCATTTGGGTTGTCAACCTTTTCTGCTTAAGGTCGAAACAATGTTAAAATTGACGGCTGGCAAAGCCCACGTCACGCAATGGAGTCTCCATGGCAATATTGATTGCAATTTTACCAGATAACTACAATTTCCTCGTCTTTTATATCCCCCCCTTCCTCCTATGGCCCCCTATTATAAATCCCCTACTCGCTTCTTCAACTTATTAATCGATATTGCCTCGAAAGTGCTAAGCTGGCACCGAGCTGGTTTCATAACTGAGCGGCTTAGACAACCGTGGAAATAAAAACAAATAGATTAAAAAAATTAATAAGTATGGGACGGTTCATGAACCGAAAGGAAATTACGTTCAATTAACTTTCAAAGAAATTTTACTGTGATTTTTGAACACAAATTCGCTCATATAATCCTATTTACATGTAAGTACATACAGAATTTCAGTGGTGTTTATCTTAGCAAGTCTTGCATGCAAACTGTTTTACTCAAATCGAGGTAAATTATATTTGTGAATAATTAACGTTGTATGATTGGACTGTTGGCAAAACTGTTTTACCTATTTTGACTTGAGTAAACTTGAAGCAGCCACTGATTTGAAGTCTAGGTACATGTATGTAAAGCAGATTTTACTGTTGATATTTTGATGTAACGTAAATATGGATTTAGAAGAAAATTAATGGCAATTTTAGATGATATTGATGCGAAATTGCAATCCAATGTATGGAATAAATTTCGAAATGAACAAGGTCCCAGACCTGGAAAACCTGGAATTTTCAAGGAAATTGAAAAGAGCTGGAAAATTGTTTTGTGGTTGGAAGTGGCAGGCATTTTTAGACCAATTCATGTCCAGTTTTATTGTGTTTTTAGGGTTGAAACATTATTTTTATTCTGTCGTAAACTGAAAGCTGTATCTTTTCTGGGTCTGACTTTTTTTGATTATACAATTTTAGGAACAATGTAATCTCGGATAACGCTACCCTGATTTAATGAGTCGAATTTATGTTCCTTCTCCGCATTAACAAAATGCAGCTTCGTGTAATTGGAAACATGAATAATTCAGTAATTCTAACCTAGAAAAAAACCGAGGCCTATTTCTACTGTATGCAAATGAGCAGGAAAAGCTGGCACAGAACTTACTGCATTCACTGCCATTCAGCCAATAACAATCATGGTGACGATGTCTACTCAAATAAGCACTCTTATTCCATCATGATTCATCCGCCTCTCATCAACCACTTGCCCCAAATAATTATTATTTATGGAAATGGATTTCGAGTGATAGGTGGCAGCACTGCATGTCATGTAATCCCTGCAGTATGGCTTGCATATCATTGAGGGCATTATCACATTAGGGGGCGTTCAAGTATTATGTCATTATCTTAGGGGACGTTAAAGTATTATATCATCACCTCAGGGGGCGTTCAATTATTATGTCATCATCTGAGGAATTATCACGTGCATCTTAGGGGATTATAATGTTTTATGTCACAATCTTAGGAGAGGTGCAAGTATTATGTCACCATCTGAGGAGGCATTAAATTATGTTGTCATCATAAGGGACGTTCAAGTATTACCTCATCATATATGTCATCAACTTAGGGTAAATTGAAGCTTTATTGAAAGTTCAAGTAAAATCTGTCGTAATGTTAGGGGACGTTTAGGTGTGATGTCATAATCTTATAGGGGGAGGTAGCCACGATATGATGGCACGATGATGTCATCATTGATGTTTCCAAAACATTGGGTTGAAAATCATCATTTATCATCCGGTTTTGAATACATTGCGGTTACCATATTTTTATTTTGAAAATGTGCGTTGTATGATTGAAAACCATCATTTATGCTCACATTTTTATAACAATATTTGTCGATTAAATACATGTATGTTTGATCAATAATTGTCATCACCAGGGGGTGAGGGCACTACAAACCACAAAAATGTGTTGCCATTTTTGGAGTTTTTTGGAGTTTCTAGGATATTGTACAATTGTAATTGTATCAAATGCATTCATTCCGGTACCAAACTGTGCCAATGATTAGAAAAATGTTACCAAACAATGAGATTTCCTTTGGAACCTTTTTCTGCTAGCTGATTACTGGCTGATGACGTTATGAATGAATTTTGGTTTTTTTCTTCTGAAAAACGATACTTGCCTCAACTCTATTTGTAAATACAATTTGGTTGCCAATTCGTGCCACGAAAATAAATTTCAAAATTCTGAAATTTTATTTTTGGCTATATGTTGTTGAAGCCAATTATCTTAATGTATTCATGGGTGTTGCATTAAGCAACGAAACAAAGGTCATATCTACGTTTCAAAATCAATTTCCTTCCTTATCAATGAAATTCTAAATATGATTTACTCACCAATTTTTTCACAAAATATCATCTCAAAAAGTTTTCTGTTGCCAAATTGTGCCACAATGCAACTGGTCGACTGTTTTTTTTTTTCAACCACCTGCGTGATCCTAAATAACAGCACGAATTAGTCATAAAAATGTTTAGCTTACTTCGAAAAAGTACATGAAAAGTGTGTAAGTCCTGACCCCATGAAATCTCACCTGTCTCATTTATAAACGCCCCCACTGGGTCAAATTTCTGATTTCGAATTACGTATTCAAAAACTACTTTTGAAGAAGGTTTTTTTTCCAGTAGCGATTTCTGGACAGGTTTCACGGTCGTTTATCTGAATCCTACCTCCGTATCTCGGGCACGTTTTCAAATTATACAACCGAATCCACGCTGTATAATTATGCCATAGGGTGGGACAACAATAGACTCGATGTTAGGCCAACAAAGCCAGGGATTCTGCACACAAATAAGTTTTTACATATTTTTATTTCACCTGAGTATAAACCGACGATGTATTTATTTAAAAATGGCATCTGGCATGGTTACCCTCACCTGGAAAACCTGGAATTGTCAGGGAAATTGAAAAGCAACACAAAATAACAACAATACCAACTGGAAATCTCAACATGTCAATATTAAGTTGACTTTGGCAGCCAGAGAAAAATGATGTATTTTTTTAAAAAAAGCAACAGGAAAATTCAACGTTTCAATATTGAGTTTACTTTCGCGTAGTCAAGGAAAAATGAATTATTTTGAGAAAAAGTTTACTTTCACATGATTCAAATGATTTATTTTGAAAAACAATGAACAACAACAGGGTAATTCCACATACCCGTATCAATATTCAGTTATCTTTTCATTAAATGTGTGAAAGTTAAGTCAATGAAAAAATGATTTATTTTGTGAAAATTAAAAAATCACAAAAACAGTAGGATAATCCAACTTATCAATATTAAGTTTACTTTCATAACATACATTTGTTTGGAAAAAAAACCCAACAACAGCAGGGACATTGAACATATATCAAGTTTACTTTCACATATGGCATGGAAAAACTATTTATTTTGAAAAAATAAAAAACAGCAACAGCAATGAAACTTTCACATACATGTAGTCAGGTTGTGAATCTACACTACATGTATGTTATTGCATAGAACTGGGAAATTCCCTTCTATCGGCGTTGTATTGTATTCAAACTGAAATTGATTAAAGGCAAGCAATAATTGTGAATAAAATAAAGTTCTGAGACATAATTGCTAAATTTGCCATATCACAATGGCACTGAGGATGTGGGATGACCCATAGTGACCAGTTGGTGAGGTGCCCACTTTTGGGGGTTCCACGCTCAGCTAATGGCACCACCGTTTATGTATGATTGTATCCCCCAACTGACGTTTAAGGCGTTGCCACTCAACGAAATCCCCGGGGCGAAGAATTAATAATATTGCATAATATTGTCTGAAAAATGAAACTCCACCCATTGTTTAAGCCGCGCCTGGGAGGCCATTTAGCTCCTTTGTGTCATCTATCTGACATGGATCATGCATGATTTTGAACACTTTGAAATGGTTTTATTGTGTCTGCCTTGCTTCAGGCTTTATGGATGTCCTCGCCAGGGGACCATCCATAAAACGCTGGCCGAAGCGCCGTATCATGTATTCAGCCATATCAGAAATTTAACAAAACGTCAAATTACAGTAACACTACTTGTCGTTGAAATACTCCATTTTGTGTACATTATCACTGTAGAGAGTCTTATCACACTTCTGAATCAATGTAACCATATTTTTTAATTGGAAATTCTAACATATTATGTCCACTTGGGTAAAATTAAACTGAATAATTATATTTTACGTTCTTCTTGATTTTCTTAGACTATGCCTAGTTGTCTATGATAAGTTGCACTATAGAAAAGCTAATCACAAATTGATAGTAATATACATGTATAATGACCATACCATAAAATATTTTTGGATTTACTATAACAGAATACAGTGCTGCAATTTAGACATTGATTTCCTGTTTTGATATAATATCAATGTTTCGAAAATGAAGGTTTCTATTACAGGGTTGCTTCAAAAACTTAGTATCAGACGCTTTGGGTTACTGAAACATTTCGCTGACTCTTTGCATTGAAATGTAAGAATATGACCTATGTCAATGTGAATAGAAAATTTAGCAAATATAACAGAATTTAAATAAATAGAAAATTTGGTATTTATGAAAATGTAGGCAATAGCAAGTTTAGTACATGTATATGGTAAAATTTAGGAAATCGCAAATTTGGTGTATAACGAAATTTGGAAAATTGCAAATTTAGTATAGTTTTCGTTTTTGAATTGGTCATTTCTAGCAGTCATGTCTCATTTCAGCATGATGTTCTATACCATTAATTAGGACAGCTTTGAGTAAGACTTGCATCAAATAGTGCAATTTTGATAAACAGATGCAAAGCTGACTTTTTGCATGTAACATTTGTGTTAACTAATGACTAGATTTGTGACATTTACTGGCTTTCTCGCAATATAATTCACTTTTCCCTTCACTTCTTCAATTTCCCTGACAGTTCCAGGATGCTAGGCTAGGGTATTACAGTTAGTACGACACACTAACTACACACTACAGTTAGTTCGTAAACACTAAAATATATTTGCCATGAATGACATTAATTGGTTTGATACATTTAGGTAAAATTCAACCAGACCTTTCATTGTCTGGACCGAGTCATTTCACATGGAAATTCTGATATGTTTTTAAGGTTTTTAGGCTAACTGCTTGAAAATGCTGTCATTGCCTAGTCCAAATATTTCGTTGCAGCTAGTTAAAAGGAAAACGCCCAAGAATGTGTATCTCGGGTATTAACTGCCTCCAGAGCAGCCAGCTCGTAAAATGTAAATTTGTTTTTATTAAAAGCGAATATGAAATAATATGTGCCATCGGCCGAGCATAATTTGGGCTCTATTATTTAGGCCCCGTCCTGAAAAATGTCCAAAATTGGAAGGATGTTTTTCTACAGTTGTGTTATTGTTATTCATAACGTTCATGACCCATTTGCATGATAATAACTTCAACATTGCACAATTGAATTTTATGCAGCTCGGTAGTCGGTGGTTAATCAATGCAAAAGAAACAATTTTCACGAAAACGCTACATGTATATCGAAATATGATTTGTTACACACGAGGTGTAATTTGGTTAAAATTCTAGTGTACAATGTTGCATGAATTACGAATTCGTGACTCTTTTTTACTCAAACGAAACGCCACTGGGTTCGAAAGGGTTAAATTTATAACATTCTAATAAAATATAGGTTACAAAGAGGTAACAGGGTTTTTCAATCTGAGGTGTTTTATTTATGAATCGCTTTATGAACGGGTCTTTTAACCTAATTCTGCACCAGAATGGTACAAGGATGCTAAGTTGTTTGTTAACCATATGCATTACCCAAAGCGCAGCTCATTTAAATAATAGACACGAGAAATGAGATCAGCTAACCACTCCAACGAGATTACCCTTTGATTGCTGTTATTTGCGTGGAAAATGTTTAATGGGATAACAATGGCAGATGGGTTTCTGAATGTACACTCTATGTTCTGAATAGCATTCTTAAGTTGTGGTTGAAAATGGGATTAATGTGCATGGCACCACACACGAGTTAGTATTTGGAGAAAAAAAGTTTAATATAAGTTCACCCACCTGGAAATATTAATATCTGGAATTGTCGGATGAATTGGGAAGACATGCAATATTATTAAATAATTTATAATTTATTTATAATTATAATTCCATTTTAATTCCATAATTCCATAATCCATTTTAATTCACCACAGACAACAGCAAAATAACTTTTTAGTCATTTGCATCATTTGCTGTCCACCACAATACATACATGAACACATAGGGTGTATTAACAACACAACACAAATTTGTGAATTGGAAAGATATGGATAGGTATTAAATTATTTAAAAACGGGTGATTTGTAAAAACATGCGATAGAATTAAATAATAATTTATTTTAAATTATAATTGTTTAAAATCGAGTGACTTGTGATTCGTTAAGACATGCAATAGCGTTAAATAATTTATAATTAATTTGGTATTATAATTGGTTTAAAAAACGGGTGATTTGGAAAGACATGTAATTAATAGTATTAAATAATTTGTAATTTATTCTAAAATTTATTTAAAATTAAAATTCAATTGAAAGGCGTGGAGTAGTCAGAGGAAAGTTAGTTAAAATGTGGTTTGTTAAAAAACAATCAGGAAAGCTCAACTTGAGGTGATTAGGTCAAACGTGATCAAGTTTAACCCTCTCCCAAACACACGAAAATGTAAATATATCAATTAGCTAGCATTTGCAGGTATATTGTCATGTATATTATTAGGAAAGATGTGTTGAAATATAATAAATATCACGTTAACATTTGGGAGGGGCAAATGCAGTAGCTAATCCAACATATAATTTCTGTGGAACCCTGTATAGGGTGCTGATGGCAATTTGCTGCCATTATTTACAAACTTAAACCTTACTAATTTCATGGCATTAAGAGATGTTTTTGGATAAAGGACATTTTACGAAGCTTTTACATTCAGTGAGCACCTGTCCAATTTTTTATTTATTTTTTGGCGCAAATCGGTTTCGAATGTAGCACAACGACCGCGTTTTCAACTTGGAAAAAATGCATTCACGGCCACAGCGCGAAAGTTAATTCAATACCCCGTCCAATACAATGTATGCGAAATTACATGCACATGTAAATTAACTTTTCGACATGATTCATAGTAAATGTATTAAGCGAAACATTGGTTTTGCAAATAAGTTCAGGCAGCTGTGGAGGAAGTACAGAAACATAATTTATGGGCGTCCCTCAAACGAATTTTTCTAACAATGTATACAAAAGTAGAATTGAAGCATTGTTGGTGGTCCATTTGCATTGTAGATGGCCCATTGAAACGCCATCTGTTGTGTCATGAAACGTCATTGTACAGGGTGACCTAAAACCCAATAGCCCAAATCGACTAAATGACGCCATTTTTTTATCCCATTTCACTGCATGTTTTGGGTGAAAAATGTTATAAATGTAATGTCGTAATAGCCCTAACATGTGATATCTAACCGATAGTATGAAATGATGTCAAACTTTTAAAAAAAGGGTGGCAATTTATCATGAAAATGCCATGATACAGGATGATATCAGGTCGCTGTTGCTTACCACTTCAAAATTTGTTTGATAATGTAGAATAGTTTCATCACTAGGGCATAACTTGTTTTCTCTAAACAACTTCTGCCAAGGTCCATTTGTTTTTAAAAACGAGAATAAATTGGAGAATTTGCTAGAAATACTAAAATAAACAATGAAAAAATTCAAAAATG
Source organism: Cylindroiulus punctatus (assembly GCA_034695085.1). Classification (NCBI taxonomy): domain Eukaryota; kingdom Metazoa; phylum Arthropoda; class Diplopoda; order Julida; family Julidae; genus Cylindroiulus; species Cylindroiulus punctatus. Next base: position 42,590 of record JAQFYZ010000081.1, read on the forward strand.
GATTGCACGAAAATTCAGAAATGTAAATTTTCGAATATATTTTGTCATATTCATTTATTTTCACTTTTTTATTTTATTTGTACTTCTACCAAGGCCCATTTGTTTATAAAAAAACGTAAATAAATTGGAGAATTTGCATTAAATAACAATATAAACAATGAAAAAATTCAAAAATGTCTGTTTTCCAATCTATTTTATAATCTTGTCATATTTATTTTTGCAAAAAAATAATATGGTATGAGATGATGTGTTTTACGAGTGGTCAGTGTTCAAAGCAGAACAAAAAAATGACGTCCTTTGTGGACATGTTTTAAAAGTGGTCATTAATTTGAAGAAAATTATCAAAATATCCATGGCATCCATGTGGATCAAAATGCCAAAAAAAGCATATAAAAATGACGTACTATTTTAGTCCATGTGCAATAATAGCACACCTATTTTGACTTATTTGTGCAAAACCTTCTTATTCCATTTGTATCTAGTTTTATCAGCGAACACCTTTTATGTCTGAATTTGATATGTGTTCGGTTTTAATAATGCAACTGGTCAGCCTTGTATCCTAGGCACGGTCATCCTGCCTTTATTAATTATTTAGGACGAAATTAAGCCCAGGGCGAAGGGCTGGAAATAATAGTTAATATTCGGAAGTTAACTTTTCCTTCGGTTGACTTCATCGTTTTAATTTATTGGTGGCCGACATCGAGAAGATAAATGCTGTTTAATGGACACACCTGCATGTCGTCATCAGAAAATAATGGAAAAATATAAATATAAATAAGCGAATAAAAAGAACAATAATGGCACTTACGCCTATGGCCTTACCTTGCCGTTTCTAAATAAACAAAACTAGAATGGGGAATATGTCAGAATTCATCAGGATTCAAAAAGGGTATACGAACCACTAATAGCTTTCAGCGAGCGTCGTCATTACTAGATTTATTCAAGGTTTATAAGCTGGATAATTAAGCTAGTTAATAAAGCAATTCATCAAATCGGATTTGCCTGAAAGAACAGGAGAAATCTAATGCAAGCTGAACAAACGGATGATTAAACGTCGAGTTTTTATAGGTTTTAGCGATTGATAATTTTGGTAGTTAAAACCCAATGTTAACTTGGATCTCTCTAATTAAATTGCTCAAAATTACTTTTTTGCCTGTCTATAAACAGGCAATTAAGTCTCGGGTTCCACGAAATTTAAAGGTGTATTTTTTTGCAATTTAGAGAACGATGAAGAAATATTCGTGCACTAAATGACATCAAAACACTGAAATAGAATTTAAATGAATTTGCACACTAAATACATTTAAACACTGAATTGGCATACTTAATGAAATTAAAGCCCTGAACACATGGTGTAAATTCGTACACTAAATGAAACGAAACACGAAATTCGTACACTAAATTGAATCAAAATACTGAATTCGTACATTAAATGGAATCAAAATACTGAATTCGTACATTAAATGGAATCAAAATACTGAATTCGTACTCTAAACGAAATTGAAAAATTAAATTCCGGTATAAAAATTGCTAATTTTCTGAATAGGTCAAGTTAGTGACCCAACGAGAGTCACGAGACTGTTCATTTTTAATCTAGTCTGTCTGTGAACTTTGGTGTTTTTGGAACTTAACAAATATCATTCATAGAATGTTATGGATTGAATTCATTCGAGTCTAATTTACTTAATTATACCGAAATCTTTGCTAATATATTTTGGTACATGTATCATTCATCGCCCTAACTTACTACAAATGTGAATTATGCCATTTTGTTTGATAAGATTTGGTTCCACATGTCACCATGATAGGTGATAATAGCACTGTTAAAAACAAGTTGCATAAATTTCAACTCTGACTTAATATTTCAGTTTTCCAACTCAATATTACAGAAAAACGAGGATAGTGAAACAATTATTAGCCCAAACAGAGCAAACTCGAAAGCAAAATGAATGCCATCATGGAATGCAAAATGATGGCTTTTAATTATGTGCATTTTAACTAAATTTAATAAAGGGAATATAAAGTCAGCGTTCCTCCAACAACTATTGCAATGTTGACTAGTTGCATCAGGTGTAAAATAAGTCATAATCTCACGCAAAATATCATCATTGACTGCTGGTCTTGTCATTTATGTTTTTTTTTTCTCCTTTGTGGACACCTGCCAGAAATGCAGGTATTATCTGACTGGCTTCTGTAATAATGACCCTCATGTCCGTGCCACTGACCACCTTTACAAATCATTATTGTTGTCAACTGGATAACCAACAATTAAAATTGGCGAAATAACCCCCACCCACCTGCTTGGTGCACGCAACACTTCTGGCAAATGTTTTGATAGCTGACAGGACAAGTTCTGCAACACTCGTAAAGATAATAGCAACACCGAATTCTGTAAGGGAAATTTAGTTAATTTTACCCAACTGGCGTGGTAATTGCCCGTGATAGCACTTTGCAGAACTGCAAATTCTACATTGTAAACATTGTAATTAGCAAAATCAGCTTCCTGAGTATACACCGGGATCCTTGTACAAAATGGCCACACCAAAATCAAGTTACTGAACATGATTTAGCATCACAAATTTATGTCTAATTTCGAGCATTTAAAAAATGTTTCTAAGGGGCTCACAGCGCCGCATGGTGGAATTTCCTGTGAACCAAATACATCAAATAAACACTTTATGAGGGCTATCTTTTTCAAAAATTTGGCCCTGGTAACTTACGTTTGAAATTTTTTGTTGTTGTAATGAACAAAATGTACGATCACCCTGTATTTTTGACATATTTTTGAAAGATGATATTTTTGAATTGAAAATGGCAACTTCCAGTTTTATGCAAAACGTCTGGATTGAATTCACAATAATAACAATAATTAAATTTGAAAATATATTAAAATTAAAAATAATACATGTAACTTCCATTTTTATGAAACAAGTCTTTATTGACATTAATTAAAATTAAAATTTAATTTGAAAATATTTAAAGTTAGGAATGATCACTTCCATTGTCATGCAACACGTCCTTATCAAATCCACTATAATTAAACTTGAATTTTTAAACATTTGAATTAAAGTTAAACATAATTACTTCCATTTTTATACAAATTGTCTTTATTTACCCAGACTTTAATTCCCCAGAATTCCCTGAATTTCATAAAAATTGCACTCGAAATTGTTGTTTCTCAATATACATTTTTTGTACAAGACAACGGAATGCTAGTAAAAAGGATAAATTTCAGCACAAATTTGCTTTTTTAACAGTCAATAAAGACAATTAAAATATGAAAGAAAACTGGATATTATTTTTATGTGGCCAATATGAAAAAGTGTATTTATTTAATATATATTTTTTTCATATTGGACAACAAAAACCTTGTATAACAGGATATACATGTATTTCAGCACAAACTTGCTTTTCAGTATACCAATCAACAGAGACATTTTGTAACAAAACAAAAGTAATTATTTAGAATTAATTTTATCTTTCTATAATTGGTCATCACTCCAAGCCTTGGTTTTCACTTCAACTTTACTGGTGTTTTTTAAGTCAGCAGGAAAATCTATTTTTAAATCCTGATGTAATGGGGGACACAAATTTGGCTTTGGGATGAAACATGTTTCTCGTGCATTTCTACGTAAACTCTATTTATAACTGGTGGTGTATTCTATCTAACATATAAACTGGCAGGTGTAAGTCATTGCTTGAGTAGCGGTTATAAGTTTGTTGCCTGCATGTGTTACTCGGGACAAGCGTTTTTTGACTGGTGCTGTAATTGCGGGATAAATAACTCAAATTGAGCACAAAAGGGGAGCAATGTGGTTTTCATTGAAACGCGCCCCCTGGCTTATTAATTCGCAGTCCAGACCATTTCTTTTCTTCTCCAGTATTTCCAGTCATAAATTCTCCCATGAAGAGGGCTGAAAACGCGATTGCATTTCAAAATGTCCTCGCCGAAAGTATATTCACCGAGCTCTTTTCTTTTAATTTTTGCTTCTTGTAAGACAAGACAAAAATTCATCCGTTGTTACGAGGACATAAATTGCGGCTCCGCACATCGTTAATGAGTTCTCCACCAGGCGTGAACGACAAATTCGGTCGAAAAATATGTCGAAACCTTTGCCAAATGACCCCATCAAAAGCCCGAATTCCTGGAAGGTTTCGCGCAAAATAACACCCTGTTTAGTGTTATGCGCAAAAAGTAATGGAGTAATAACAACGCTGATGATGATGCTAGTGATAAAACCTGTTAACCCGAGCCAGAATTCTGGGAAAATTACAGGTCCCTTGCAAAAAGTGCTTTTATGACGTAATAATCGAACGCCCCCTTGTTAAATAGGTGAAAACTATTTCTTCCAATTTCTTTTCTGAGAAACTGAATACTTGAAATCTAATTTTGAAAGATAATGACACGTACGTGTCATTGTCCTTGACTTTAATTATTTCTTCGACTTGTACTACAGAATAGTCCCTGCCATTGACACTACGAGGAAGTGGGCTTCCCCTAACAACTCATCGAAATGTCGTTTTTGGATTAGGTTAGGCATAAAAACACAAAATCCCACTAAAAACAAACTACAAACACAAAAGAAAACAAAATTGAAAAATATGTTTTGCACGTTGGTGCAGTAATTATTCTGTGCTATATGAATTCTTTTAGTTTTTTAAAAAAACAAACACATGCATGAGGATAAAATTTACAATATATCATCTATCAGAAGTTGAACACGTGTTGTTGTTTTTCAAAACACACTGTACATGTGGATAGAGTGTACAACATTCATTTATAAGAAAGTTTAATACATGTTTTTCCCAAAATATATGTTTTTACATGGTGATAGTTTGCAATGTCTAATTTATAAGAATTTAAATACATGTACATGTTTTCCCATTAAAATGCATGTGATAAAATTGATAATATCTCATGCATGTATATACAATACAATAAGAATGTATGAAGCACCATCGCTGATTTACATGTATTTTCGAAATGTGATAAATATAATTTGTCGGACCCCAATATTTACCATAAATTTGGGGCTTGCAGCCTTGTATAATATTTAAAATTGAATGTTATAAATTAAATATTGTGTATTTTCTCTCCATGCAAGTACATTTTAAAAATACACATGTATTTGAATGGATATAAAATGCACAATATTTAATTTATAACAATTCAATTTTAGATATTTTTTACAATTTTAACCAAGGCTGCAAGCTCCAAATTTATGGCAAATACAAATTGTATTAGGGTTCGACTGATTATATTCTTTAAAATTAGAAGATAAATCAGCGATGGTGCTTTATACAACATACGCTACTAAACGACATTCCACATTTTTTGTTAAGTTATTTTCCTTTTTTTTTTTTTTTTTTTTTTTTTGTTTTTGCAAATGAAAATACTAACATTCTTCGAACCTCCGCAAGCCAAAGAAAAAAGCACCACCACGATCTTGAGGGTTCCTAAGGGCAAAACTTAAATTTCCATACATATCATGTATAATTTACATGTATACATAGTGCATTAATTCGAACACCCCAGGTACTTCACGTATACACGTAGGCAGATGCACGATGCTAATTTTCGCTGAATTAACATCCACTTTTGACTTAGTCCTGAACTCCTGATGCTATCGTCATTATTATTATTTTTTTGGTAATGCAACAGGTTTCTTTACCCCATGCTAATTACACTCGAATTCCGTACTCAACTTCATCAAACCCATTAGCTCCAGGAGAGGGTGTCAGAAAATAGTGAGTGATAAAACCATTACAAAAAGTCGATTACTGGAACAATCTGTAAAATGGCACATTTGACACCAGGGGTACACCAGCTTCTCTTGTCATCCACTACCCAGGGACAGATGCAATTTATTGTTACCGAATTTCACCCAATATGGGTAAGGATTTTGCCTGCCATGTGCCAACAATGCTTGGCTTTTTGCACACTCCAAGGGCTTCGTGCCACAGGAAATTAACCCTGGAAGGAAACAGCTGGAAAAGTGAACCCAACCGAATCCTCATGGGAGGTTTTCATCAAATATTGCTGTCCATCCAATGGACAATGTGCCCCGGAGCTGTAATTACATTTCTGGATTGGTGGAAACACTCGTTTTGCCATGGTTTCGGATGAGGTTTTGCTGCAACACCAGTGAAGCCATAGAAGGGCATCCAAATTTTGGTAAAAAAGAGGGTCAGAAATGACTTGTACAGTGCATGTGTACAGTTGATACAGTGCAGGGTTTCCGCAGATCTGGAAAAGTCAGGGAAAGTCAGGAAAATTTAAGTCAAGAAACTCAAGCTATCATTATTGAAATTTCAAATTTTTATGTGTTTAAAATGCAGTTTGGTACTTACATATGTATATGTAAATCTATATTCTTCATCCTTCTGTGGCTGGGTGTATCGAAATTAAATAGATGGATTCTTACACAGCCAATTTATTTCCTCTACTGCACAACGTTTCGACGAAGAATCCATCTATTTAATTTAATATGTACTATATGTGTAAATTTTTTGCATCAACGAACGTTTTCATGCCCAAATCGGTAGTCGAAAAACGGAATATGACGTCGCCATTCTGCATCCATTGCGATTACCGTGTGATGCAGAACCGTGACGTCATCAACATGTCCGACTACCATTTCAAAATTCCAGTTTTTGTGATTTTTCAACATCAAATTACGAGAAAACAAAGCATATTTGAGGGCGGAAACGAGTACAATTTATTACTATGGTCATATTATTCATAAATAAATGTTTTTACGCAGCTTGGAAATTTGGAAATTTCCCTATTTAAGCAAGCAATTCGTTGAGAGATCAATGATGAAATGGTAAATTCGAAAAACTAATCTTAATTTTTTTTACATAATCTAACGTTGTTTATTAAAATGTGCGCATATTGCTGGTTCCATTTTGGCATATTTTTGCATTTTTAATGGTCAGGAAAAAAATTTATACCTGAAAAAGTCAGGGAAAAACCAGGGAAATTGAAAATGGAATTTTAGTGGGATCCCTGCAGTGAAACTGGCTGATGATTACTCTCAAGTTGTAATTGGTGATATTCTAATGTCATCTTTAGAGCGGCATCGCCACCTAGTGGCACAATAACCCCAGCAGTCCAATCATGTTATCATCCTCCTAACATATGTTCTAAGAGGAAGCAATCCATCAGTCTGCCTTGTTTTTCCAATAATTTATTATCCAAAAGAAAGAGTCTGCAGCCTAGTCAAGACGTGCTTCAGAAAGCGTTGAAATTCTGCACATTTAGGGTATTTTTGGAAGGCATAAACATAGAATTTGGCTATTTTTGCGCCCCACTTGGCCATAAGGGGCGCTGTCTGTTCGACGTGTTTATTTTTGCATCCACTGAGTCGACATCTGTCCACAGCTTTTTAAATATGGCAATGATTTAGGAAAGAAGGAACAACGATTTGTATTAGATGCGACACATTCTTCAGATAACAATAACATTGTGCATACAGGGGTGAACAAAAATATGCGCGGGATGCCTTTGCCTGCAGTTGGTATCGTGCATTGTGCGGCGCTTAATCTTTTGAAGTTTTTTCGGCCATTTTTTTATTCGGTTTTGAAAAGCGAAAATAATGGGCTTGAAAGAAAGAGCAGGCTCAGTAATTGTTTATTTCTTCTTGAAATCTGCAGCCTCGTCTGAACCTCCAGCGAGTCTAATTGCATTTGTCATGCAAAAACAAATCCCCAGAGAAAATTTACATTATACTTATTATGATGAGAAGCATTCTAAAGGGACTAAAAAGGAGTGCAGGGGGCAAAGGGGGTGTTCGCTGCTGGTAACCCATCATTAATTAATGTCGCGCATCACTGGATGGATTCATCCAACTGAATGTTGAATTAAACGAACCTAATGGCTTTCTGCAATTAATTGAAGCATTAAAACTGTTTCGTGATTGGTCGCCCTGATAACGGCCAGTTAAATCGATTCTCTCGGTTTGATTGGACATTAGTTTTTTTGCTCCAATCCGAAGTTTGTTAAATCGGTAATTTATACTGCTTCCTGCAGCTAATAAATTTATCCAGCAAGTTCAGTGCACTCGGAGATGCAATTTAGGCAAAGTTCATCAGATTTTCAGTTTTTGCGATACATTTGTTTAAATTTATAGAATTTTGAGTTCTAAAATATAACGGTTTGAATACACGTACACTGTATAAGTCATACAGTGTATATACATGTATGTAGATTTTCAGTTTTTGCATTACATTTTTCAGATTTATAGAATTTCAATTTCTAAATTTTAATTAATTATGATTCATTAAATTTTCAGTTTTTGCGTAACAATTTCAAATTTATAGAATTTCGAATTCTAAATTTTAACTATTTAAATTTAATGCATTAGATTTTTAGTTTTTGCATTACAGGATGAGGGTAGTTTGAAATTACGACAAGGTGATGACATAATATTTGAACGTCCACAAATGCTACAATTTGATAAATTTCCGATTCCTTAAACTGTAATGGGCAAAAGGTTTACCCAGATAGTTTTTGCAGTTTTTGGTAAACTGGTTCACCAAATTGTGTAATGATGTTTGCAAAATGCTCGACTAATTGGTTGACGCAATTCGAGCATGTCAATGCTCATTTTGCTGAATTCGACATAATAATACGTTGATCTTATTGCATTTCTGGTGAGATAAATGCCTGATTTTAGATTAGTCGACTAATTTACTTTACCTCCTTGGTTGAGCAAGGAAAAAATAAAAGCAATGCAAAATAGAAGCAACCTTTTTGCTCCAGCTTTCCCAAGAAATTTTCGAGCATGCCTTGGCAACACATGTTAGAAAACTAATCAACTGCAATTTAGTTTCATTTTTGGTTGGTTTTCAAAACAAAAAATCGAGCAAACCTAATTATTAAAGCACAAAATCAGAACGACGATGACCGCTTAATGAAGGATAAAGTAAATTAAAGCATTTATAAGCATGTTCTAATTAACAGGGCATTTATCGACAGTGGAATTTGGAAATCAGAAAAAAATAACTAGCTAATAATAGAGCATACACTCTGAGAGCATAAAACCTCATACGAGCATAAAAAATATTGACAAGAAACAGTTGTTCACATGGTCAAAATATTTAAATTTCAATCCTAAATTTATCCTTTTGATTATATTTTTTGTATGTAACTTAATTAGACCTAACCTATAAAGCAATCACTGCCAGTCCACTAGCCCTCTTTCTCATAGTGCATATGGCGGAGCAGGGCCTAATCTGTAGCACACAAAAAATATAACATGGAATGATCAAATAGAACAGCATATACACGTGTAAAGACATAAGTATTACAGGAGAAGCCCACTTTCTCATAGTGCGTATGGCACAATAGGGTCAATTCTGTAGTACAACCAAAAATAACGAAATGCATTGATGAAATAGAACATATTTTTACATTGACATCTTTCACATTGAATAAATAATGTAATAAGTAGATTATAGTTATTTGAGTTCAGAGATCACCCATAAATCATTTGATTTACTAGCTCCTAAACCTAACTGGTTAGCTAGTGTTGGGGTTTTTCACTTGGAAAAGATGCAGGCAGTCATGGAAACTTGACATATTGGATAAGGAATGGCGTTATTATCTGGTAATGGGATAGGCATAATAACGGCGCGTTCGAAAACACTAAAAATTAACGCTGCAGGGGGTCGACCTGACTCGAATTGAGCAACTCGATTAGCAACGAGTTTGTGGAATTGAAAAGGAGATTTCTGGTTAAGTGCCAATCTCGTTTCACCCTTATCGCCAATTCAGGCAGCATTTGTGTACGCTAAACGCACTAACTCCACAACGCCCACTCCAATAAAAAAGAGAAAAAACACCAACTGTATCAAGCACGATTCAACGCTTAGTGTGAACAACTACAACAACTCCCAGATGCCACCCCACCATAAAAGCAGACGAGCAAACGAAAATTTCTATGAAAACAAACTTGAACAGCGCCAGAATCGAGCTCTGTCGAATTTGGAAGCAAAATCGCCTTCCATTTCGCACTTTTACTCACTTTTACTAAGTTTGTTTATTTTTTTATAAATATACGGCGATAGTTAAAACGATGGGACGAACGCTAGACCATGGAGAATATATCACTCTACAATCTCAGGAATTTATTTGACGGTTAAACCGTTTTTAAACCACGAAAATATGCTACGAAGTTAATAAATGCGATATTAGAGGCTGTGAACTGCACCCCTGTATAGATCGTTCTTTTGCAACTGGCTAACGAAGCATGACGTATCATCGACAGCTGTTCTATTAGCAAAATTTAAAAAAAACTTAATTATGTTCATTAATGAGCAAAATAACGCATTTAAAAGTTATAACGTTGATCATTTTGATTGGATTTTTTGGCCCAACGCATTTATTCGATTATTTTTACCAGGTTGCGTTTTCGGAAATCGAGCATCCGGCCAGATTTAAATGACGTTCTTGTTAATTGAACCCCCACGAAGCTGGAAAACATAATTTTATGATTAACGGAAGATTATCACGAATGAAATTAGATGGTGGTAATTTAATCCACCTGTCAGCCGCCATCTTCAACAATTCAGTGACTAATTTGGAACTATTTTTAAATGAAATTATGAGACATGGGACCAGGGTGCATAGTGGGGAAAATACTTCAGAAACTGGAAAAGTCATGAAAATTGAAAATTTTATTCTGTTATCTGAAAAGCAGTAGTTTTTAAATTTTAAATTTCATATTTCTAATGAAAACTTGCGTATTCTTTAAAAAAAATGTCACGCTTTTGCATTTTCAGTGGTCAAGTTGAAAATTCCATTCTTTTTCAGAGGTTAAGTTGGTCAGGAAAATGCTTTTAACAACTGAAAATTTGAAAATTTCATTTTTTTAAGTTGAAAATGTCATGCTTTTATCTAGTAAAAAGCAATCATACTGTAATCAACTATACATTTTATATTTCTGGTAAACACAACGTATTTCTGCCAAAATGGTCGTATTTTTTGCATTTTAAGTGGTCTAGGTGGTCAAGAAAATGTTTTAAAAACTAAAAATTTGACATGAAAAGTCATGTCATTTTGAGTTTCAGTAACCAGGGTGGTTTAAAAAAGTGGAAAAGTCATCAAATTGAAAATTTCATTCAGTTATCTGAAAAGCAACAATACTCGACTATACATTTCATATTTCTGGTTAACAATAACATGTTTCTGCTAAAAGTGTCAGTGGTCAAGTTGGTCAACTTTAAAAAACTGAAAATTTTTAAATTTGATTTAAATTCTTTAAATTTAAATTTGGTTAAAATTGGGTTGGGTTAGGTTAGGTGAACATTTTATGTATTTTCATGTATTATAGAACGCCCCTGTCATCGTTTAAGCTGATAAAGGAATATTATTGATAATTATAACCAACCTAAATAATCACATGAATAATTAAGAAATCCACCAAAATGGTGTATTTAGGCAATTTGTTATTCACAGGTAGGCTGTTTATTTTATAGAATGTACACAGGCTATTAAATTTTATTTGACAAATATGCTCGGGGTAAATAAATACATGTTTATATTTCCCATATAGTCAATGTCCTCAGTGTAATTGTCAGAAAAATATAAGCCATGCACCTTCAAATATCTAGCAATTTGAAATTATTTGATGGCAAAACAGCTTAGCAAACACGTCTCTAGCTTATGAAAACACGTTTCATCTTCTAATACGAGCTCGTAACTCGTAAAATGTCGATTGAAAGCGAAATTTACGATCGACCAGGGTATCTTTTCTGCACATTTTTGTTGGATATTTACCGTGATGAGAAACTGCGACGTTTTCAGTATGAGGAGTTGGATGACAATGCGAAAAATCAATGAAATTATGTCAAACGCTTTATCGATTTCTGCCTTTCATACACCGCTAATGCCCAAATAAGAAATTCGTCTACATCCCATATTTTTTATGCTCTTGTGACATCCGTTACTGGAAATCAGGATGACACGTCGTTGGGACAGTATTTCAGCGAAAATATGAAAGCAGATGGAAAGATGAAAAAAAATTGGAAAAAAAAATATGAAAAAAAATGTGCTGCGAGATGGCTGAGGCGTGTCTGAAATACGTTATTGAAAAAATATCACGCTGAAATGAATCATATTCGTGTAAGGGTAGACCGCTGAGTTGATAAATATTGATATGACACATAATACCGAAAACATGTAGTTTGAATAAAAATAAAGATTTTTAAGAAAATTGCATGAAATCTAACAGGTGGTTGAAATATTTACTCAAACACTGCTTTGAAAGTTGTTTTCCTGAAATTTGTTTTCATCAGACAAATTTACTGTATAAATGCAGGCATGGAATAATACATTAACAAATTATAGATGCAGAAATGCAACGTTTGCATGTCCATCACACTATTCACATGCGAATTTGTTCTAGCTACTTTATTATTATTCTATCTTTTTTTAATTTTATTTTAATTATTTTATTACTTTTTATTTACTAATTTATGTACTTTTATTTAGTTAAAAAAAAATTAATTTATTTCTTTAATTATAATGTATTGATTTAATTAATATAAATTAAATTAATTAATCCAAGTAAGTCATACGTGTAAACCTCTTACCTACCTTCACTGAGTATTCTTCATTATATTTCCAGTCACGGTTTCACTATATTTACATGCAGACTTTAAGATACTGTCATCAAAGTAAGTCGTATGCATCGTGTTTTACCTACATTTACTTGGCTGGAGTATTATGTACGTGTATATTTTTATTGATATGCTGGCAATATGAATTTTATTGGATTACTTCTATTTTTGAATCTAATTTGCCATATTTACGAAAAATTACGCGACATGTTTTCGAGTTTTCCATCATGTTCAAAGCAGGACAAAAAAATGTGACATGTTAAATGTAGTTCTGAATTTTGAAAAAATGATGAAAAATGGCATCTATTTTGGACGTAATAATGTCTTGCCAAAAATAGGATTTAAAAATGACTATTTTTGACCATGTGATACCTGCATGTAGTATAAAATACTGTAAACTGGTAACGACAGTTATAATTAATTATAAATAAAATAATTTAATGAAATTTAATTAATATAAATTAATAAATAATGACCTTGCCTCTGACGTCATCACATGATTGCAGAATTCGAACAATAGGCTGAGCTAGGTCATGAACTCTGTCCAGGATTCAGCCACACCATCAATAATAACGTTATCGTATAGATTTCCTCGCAAATTCGAGCAAAGGACGTAAAGCGATGTATTAAAATGGTTAATGGCGCTGACACGCAAGGAATATCAGATAACGTTTAGAAATGCAAAAAAATATGTTCAAAAGCATTTCTATTCGTGCCAGCTAGAGCTTTAAATATTTATGAACGAGCAGTTGCACCGTGATCTTTTACGAGCCTGGCAAACAATAATAAAAACAGAAGGTCGTATTAATAATATTAGCCAAAATGGCAAAACATGGCGGAAATAGCAATGACTTTTAGTGCGTTTTTAAATTAAGCGACTCGTGGGGTGGGCAGCCGCTTTTGAATTAATGGACCTGGTTTCTGGGCCTGATTAAATATGCAATGTTTGCTTTTCTCCAGCCTTTGGCCTCCAGTGTACTTAGCGTCCGACCACTAAACGATTGCTTGAGCATCCATCAAGCATCCTCAGGCTTAATTAACATCTTTCCGTTTTCTGACGTCCCTCTGAGCCTCCGTAATAACTCAACTCACCTTCTGGGTGTGTACTATTGCAGTATGTGTGGAAAAAATTGTGCAGAAATGCTTTTAAATCAAACCTTCTATCGATGGAAATGATGTATTGGCTGGCTGTGCCTGGTTGTGCCTTGAGTAGGGGGTGTTCGAATATTACGTCAGCACATTCTAGTGATTTTCGCGAGTAAATTTGCATAAACATTGCAAAACGTTGACAAGTTTTAAATATTGCGAAGCAATTGCATGAGCACTAATAGCTATAAAGTTTTAATCAAAAACACGTGTCCTAAAAACAGTTAATCGATGATACATGTATATTTTATTAGGAAATAGTGTCCAAAAACGGTTAAATAATGATACATTTTATTAAAAAATAAACTGTCCACAAACAGTCAATTGATAATATATTTTCAAAAGAAAAATACAACGATCCAAAAACAGTTAATTGATAATACATCAACAAAAATAAAACTGTCCAAAACAGTTAACTGATGGTAAAACATTGTATTTATTAAACATGGCAAAATCACATGAGTATAATATAGAAGCCAGAATCACCAACGTTTACTTAAACTTGCAACACATTCGAGTTAAGCAAATTTAAAATGAGATCATGAATATCGATTTTTGCCCACATTTCAATCAAAAATATGCATGCATTAATGCAAATTACTAATCAGAATCTAATCAGAACAATTGGATTCCGAGTACATACATGTGTTCAAAAATACTTGACATAAAAAGGACATAATACTTGAACGTTCGATGTTAACATGTTAACAACCACCACTCTAAAATCCTCTGAATTCTATTTTGGATTCCAATAACCACGTCCGACTAGGTACATGTATATAATGAGCATATTTACAGTACAAGTGTAAAATTCGTCTAAACATATACATTGTATCGACGTCTACATATGCCTAATATTTAAAACTGATCAAACTGGTTTTGTTTGATCTCCCAAAATGGCCGCCTTCTATTTTTTACTTTTCCTCTTGAGGATAACACGGCGTCTTGTTCTTGTTTTTTTTTCACCAGTTGTTGTTATTTCGTATATACATGTAAGTATATGGTGTATATCGATCAGAATGTCAGTGTCTGTAATAATAAGCTCCTTGTTTTTTGCTGTTCCAAAGATAAATGATGAAAAGCGACCTCTGTGACTTGCTGCGAATGTCCCCTATAATAATGTGACCAGATTTGCCAACTGCTTGTCCATGAACGTTTCCCCCCAGATCATATCTGCACCTTATAAGACCTTTTTCCCTGCACATGTGAAATGGTCAAAATCTTATAAAATTGCGTCGTCTAACAATGGAGGACGTTCATTGAATACACAATTGGAAAGGGCGAGAGGTTTTAATATTTTCGACTTTTTATGTTTCGTGTCGAGTTTTTATAGTGGGAAATAATGGGGGTCGACAATGGGCAAAATGAAAATAAGTGGGGGGTCTGATTACCTAGAAACTGGAGCCCAATCTCCTTTTTTGGGCACCCCTGTACATGGGCTGGGCCGCTGGCCAAGGGACGCATGCATTATTTGCAAATTAAAGTAACACGCAATGCACTACTGTACACTTGCATAAATTAGTATTCACTGGTACATGTCAGGTGTATTAACGAATGTCGCTGTTTAATATTTTAATTAATATTTGAACATTTATTTACACTTTTTTATACAAAAATGCCAATATACATAATGAGAATTTTGCAACTTGATATTTATTGCAACTTATATTTATTATACATGGAAAATGTATTAAATTGAATTGAAATTTAGCACATTATGCAGGGTGATCACAGTTTTTCCCTCATCACGAAAATTAATTTTGTAAAAACTTTCGTGCAGCTTATAATGCAGTGTCAATGCATTGTTTACAAATTAAAGTCACATGCAATACCTACTGTACAATAATTTCGCTGTTTGATATTTATTATTCAATATATAAGTTGATATTTAATATCCAATAATGGGAAATGTATTTAATTGAATTGAAAGTTAGCACGTTTTAGATTCCAGCTAATATGGTGCCGCCTGCTGGTACTCTAGTGAAACAAAGGCATGAAACAAAAAATGCTTACTTCTTTTTATTTATTTACCTATCTTACAAATATTGATCCTTTTAATCACAACTTTAAAAATCAATTTGTGCAATGTGTGAAAGACTTTTCGATCACCCTGTATGCTGCTGTTTGATAAGTGCTGTACGCCAGATTTCAGCACAAATGCAATTTACCTTCTGTTGAAACGGTTAGTATAAAAAACTTTCCTAAGAAACATAAAAAAATGCAATCTGTATAATTTTGATAAAGAGCTTATTTCGTGCTTTAATCAGCGCTGTTATGACGAAGTCGTTCATTGTTTTCATAAATTCTTTTGTCTATTTTATCAGCCAAAACTGAGATAAAAGCATGCAATATTATGCAGATGAGGTAATTTAATCGGGTATCAAAAGACTGCATCGTGAGAAAGATCATCCGAGCAATTAATTATTTTTGCCTGAACGATTTGCTGATTGTCCAGATATAAATAACAATAAAATTGACCCTAAGTGAAAATATCACGATTTTTACTGAAAAAAAATTGTCGTGAAAGTGCTTTTTATGTTGGCTTTGATTAATAGCAATTGCCTATTAGCGAATTGTTATTCGGGAAAGTCAAAAACAGTAAAAAGAATTTGGATTTAATTAATGTGACAAGAAGCCTCTCGGGGAAGGTATTTTAATGATCACGGTCCGTCTTTCCAAATTGAAATCATAAAAACGATAAAGAAGTTTTTATCTTAATAATCCTCCTTTTAAGGAAATGGGGGAGGGGAGGGAGGAAGGTTGTCTCTATTTGCTAGCTCAAAAGTACTCATGATAAGCTCCCAAATATGTCTGATAAATGGCATTCACAATAATCTGAAAGCAGCTGGTGGTCAGCATAAAAAATGTTTCTATTTAGATTTAAAGAGATGTATGGATGGAAAATATCCTGCGTCATTTTGTGTATTTAGATGCCAACAAGATAAGGGTGATAGTACTCTTACCCTGAGTAGAAAAATTAATTTTTAAAAATATGCTAGAAGTACATGAAATAACCATATACAGTGCTCAACTTACATGTAAATGACGCGACACTAGTAAAATTGCACTTATTGGGAAAAATAAGAAATATTTTCACATACAGTAACATAATTAATTGCCTGATAACATTCTGCTTGAATAAAAAATGATAACCAATCAATTAATTTGCTTCAATTGGTTATTTTCTGTTAAATAATAATGGAAAATTGAAAACCAACATCTTGAAACTGATATGGGACATATAAAAATTTTCTCGACAAAAGACCAAAATTGAGCTAAATGTACAGTATGGTATTGATGTTGTCGTGGTTATACAGTTAATTATTAAACGGTAATAAAGGTAGCTAATAAAAGAAGATATTAGCCATTAAAGTATTTTACAATATAATTTCAAATTTGTAAAGTGTTCCATCAATTATGCTGCAGTTATTATTCGTTTTCCATTAATTTTAATAAAAAATAACCAATTGAAGCAAATTATTTACTTCGTTGTCATTTTTCATCAAAATGAAACGTTACCATTGACGTTAAATTTGGAAATATTTATTATAATGTCCAATATGTGCAATTTTACTGTCCTATCAATTAAGTTGAGCACTATACCTAAATATCTTCTAAATCTCTACAATTTTGCAAAATCACTTAAGTTTTTAAATCAATTCTTGTATCTGAATCTTGGCACTGAGGCAGAATAGAGACACACTTTTATTACACCCCTGTTTACATGCATCTTCAGTGCGAAAATATGAAATCAGATCAACTGTGTAAAATTCCGAAACCTTCAGTCTTTGAAAGGTCAGTTTTTTTTGAAAAAAGATTTACATTCGTTAATCCTGACGTGAAGAAAAACAATTTTAATGATGATGATGGTAGTAATTTCACTCGTATGTCAACAATAGCTTTCAGCGCTGCCTATTAAAACATTTTTTGCTAGAAGCCAATTAAAATTAAAGTAACGAAATGATAACTAAA
Source organism: Cylindroiulus punctatus (assembly GCA_034695085.1). NCBI lineage: Eukaryota > Metazoa > Arthropoda > Diplopoda > Julida > Julidae > Cylindroiulus > Cylindroiulus punctatus. The sequence goes on from JAQFYZ010000081.1 coordinate 60,332, forward strand.
ATCCAAAACCTGCTTTTGATATGTACGCAATAAATGCCATATTTTCGTTTATCTTAAAGAATTCTGGATGGTCTGGTAGATTACTAATTAATTACTACTTCAATATCCGAATAAACATGAATCGAAGTAAACATTGTGTGGCTTTTGGGCTTTTGGCATTAAAATTAATTTTGCAAGTTATTGCAAGTTCATTAAATTTTTATGGCAATTCAGAAACGTCACATCGAAGCAATAACAATAAATAAACAATTGAACATTTTAAATATCGATAAAAAACTTGTTTTCTGTTTGTAATGACATAGACCGCGGAAATAAAAACTTGTTCAGAATAAATTTCAAAAGATCAATTAATAATATTGGGCGTGCTAATTTAATTGAAGTCAAAATATGTCCGTGTGGATGCAAAGGTGGTCTGATAATACTCGATCTAATGACGTATACATTGTGGTTTTGAGGTTAACAAGTTGCACCAGAAATGCAATGTGATCAAGGCTATATATAACTTGGTTTTGAATTAAGTCAACATCTAGGTACATGTACATCCGCATGGCTGACCTTATAGGAAACCACAGCATTTAATTAACATAGTAATTCGAATTTGCAAAATTACTTAACTCTGCATTAAGATAAGGTTTATTGATCGACTGATTAATATTGACTAGGCATTCGATTCTACTTTAATGTGGCAGTACATATACTGTACATATCATCGGAAGATACAGCAAGTAATGATTCGTGACAGTAGTTACCGCAGGGTGGCGTCACTTGTGTACTTGAAAATGTTACCGAAAATTAACAAAAGTGTAGATCAAAATTAAATCAATTATGATTGACTTTTGGTATATAATAAAAGCACAATAAAGCAATGAAGATATGCAGTACTACGGATTACACCCTGCTCCAAATCTGCACAATTATCTGGTTTACATGTACTAGAATGACACCTGCTATTGCATATGGTGGAGCAGGGTCTAATCTATAGTTCAGCTAAGTAAATAAATTGATTTTATATTCATTGTAAGCAAATCAAATGAAAACTCAAAAAACAAGCCCTTGACGAATTTTTTCGTGCTTTTATTAAAACTGTATTGCCAATGGTATATTTTAACTCGTTATGTTAAAAAACCAATAAGGTTAACTCATCATTATGTCACCCCCTCCCCATAAATGACATAATACTTGAACGCCCCCTTTCATCTATCATAAAAAACTAATAATATTAATGATACCGTATATGTCGAATCACAGGTACAATTATGACATAAAATCAATTATTACATGGATGCACAAGAACATATACTTATTACATGATACTTATACTATTACTTATTATATGCACTTATAATACTAATGCTTTTTACTTATTACTAGTGCTTCTTGAGTATTATTTGTCAAGTTTAAATTTTGGATTGATTTTTAACACTTTAAAATTAACCTTAATTAACGCTATTAGTTTTATGCAAGAAATGAGATTCGTTTCCCAACTATTCAAAATCCACCTCCAGGCCTCATGGGGGAAAACTTTTGTGTTATTTATTGAAACGCTGTTCATTAATATGCCAGTTTAGCCTTAATGCGGGGTTGCCATTGTTAGTCGGTCAGTGCACTCTGGTGAGGATCTTATGAATATTAAAAGACGCTTAAACAAAACTATCATGAAAGGAAGATAACGTTCATCCAGGAGGGATTTGTTGTAATTAAAATTGTTGGGTTTCCGTATTATTTCATCCCGTCGTCAACTGGAGGTCAGATGGGAGCACGGACTTAAGTGCGAATTATAGGGGGATCATAATAGGCCTACCGGAAGTACACTCTATAGACAGGAAAACCTTAATCCCCACCTTAAACAACAATAACACACAACAACAACAAAGACATGCACTCAAAACGAATTTATTAAATTTCCTTTCACATTTAGCTTTGTATCGCTGCCCATTAGAATCCGCAACTCTTGGCTTAGATTTCCAAAACATTTCTGAAAATTAGTCAAAATTCATTCATGTAGAATTATTCTTATGACAATGCACATAAAATCCATGGAAGGGAGTGGCAAAAGATTAAATATAATGCTCATAAGTATCCGAATATATTTTGGAAGACGTGATCAGTCACTCCTGTACATGTAATATTTATTTTTGTGTTTATATGAATGTGTTTGCTGTTATTAAAACGAATGTTTTACCGGAATTGACTGGACTTTCTGATAAACAGTTGTTGGGTAATAAAGAGAAAAGTTTGGGAAAATTAACATAAAAATAAATATTCTGCTGAGTTTAACGTCTCACACTGACTCATTTGCCTCATTTTGTAATACATGTATTTGTTTTTCACTTTACCACAATATTTAAAAAAAGTATGTATATACTGTGAATTTGCAATTTATTGGATTGCTTTTGGTTTGGCATGTTGTCGGTATACACATGTATGTACATAATACAGAAAGCATAAACGATAATGATGTTTTTTTATAATTTCATTATTCTATATTTTCTTGTGTATTCAAATTAATTCCTGGTCATACACAATGTCCAGAATTAAATTACATGTACATAAACCCTAGACAGCAACTCGTGTTAAGGTGAATAAAGGAGGTGCTTTTTGTGCTCATAAATGTTTTTTGGGGCGATGCTGTTACCAGATGATTATATGAATTTTGCAAAAATTGCGGTTGCTAAACACGTCCTCTGTACCATGTACTTGAACGAAATAACTGAAATTGAAACAACAACTAGCGTGGTGGGGAATGTTGCTTACTGCAGGATAGAAAAATGTTTGTGACAGGTTTGATAAGGCCGAACGGAAACCACCTTGGGTGCTTTTGACATGTCCGACATAAAATAATTGCTTTCACTCGAATACTATTTTGGGAATGCTATTTTTTTGCACTGCGTTCGAAGAAATTTCTATTTTATAAATATGATCGCTGGATCCGAGTTTATAAACTCAATTTACGTTACGCTTAATTGAAACCGTAATCGTAAGAAATCAGTTATGTAATTAAATGACCTGATTGAAACGATTCAGAAAGTAATTAAGGACGTACAGGGCGTGACACAATATCAGAAACCCTTGTTAAAGATACACATTTCTTTGTTAATATGGTGTTGGACATAAATTGGCTTAAACTTAAACATTTTTGAAATGTTTAATCAGTGGAATCGTGGGCAAGTTTAGACCTTTCTTTTACAAGGTGGAAGCACATTTTCGAGTTACTTGGGACTAGGATAGCATACACAAGGAGATCAATGTTGTTTTTGTGTTGGTCATGGAGATGTTGACGTTTACTTTTAAGCTTTTCAAGATTACCGAAAGCTAAGTAAAAAACTCTGAAACTACATAAAACAAATGTCATTAAATTTCAAAATTCAAAATCTTTTAGTGTTTCAATTATTTTGAGCACCCCTGTAACATGGATTGTGAATTTATCTTGAAGATGCTACACAAGTGTATCTACCAAAGCCAGAATAAATTGTTCTTATAAGAAAAAACCAATAAATTAAAATGTTAATTTGGAGAAAATATCAAAATAACGTCTGTAAATGATGTGCTTTAAACTAATTGTGTACTTTTAATGCATTTAATCATTCATTTAAAATCACATAATCTACACACGTTATTTTGGCATTTATTCCAAGTTGACATATCAACTTACTTAATTTACCACAAAACTACTTAAACTGTCTAAACTAAGCAAGATGCTAATTTGATACATTTATTCTTAAATGTGTTGTATAATGTAGAAGATTGTAGGTGCACCCTGTATGCAGAGTGTGAACAGGTTGAACTAATTGCTAGCAAATTTTTCGGTTTGTCGCTGTTTATGCGATTTTATTGAATTATTTTAAATATACATGTAGGTATATTATGTTTGCTAATGAATTGCATGCAAGCAATTTTTCATTTTTTATTCAAGTTGCATGATGGTGCACGCCCCAGGCATAGCTTATTATTCCCATCAATGTTTGATTTTTTTCTCAAAATGCTGAAGCCAAACCCTCATCACTGGCCTAGCTAAACATTTTGAAAATAATAAACAGAATTGACAGATGCGATCAATTTGAATGCCACGAAGCTGAATTTTTTTTGGCAATAAAACTTTCTTGCCTGGACTCATTTGCATCACACATCACTAATTCTGTTTTCGTGATAAGATTTATTTATGAAGCCTAGAGTAAGGCTGGCTATTCAATCGTATAAATGTCCTATTTATATAGGATATTTATACGAGCGTCCTAATCACGTGAATCTGAGCAGCTATTAAACGAGAAATCGAAAATTATACGCCATTCTGCAGTCATGATTTCAGGCCTTTGCCAGGGGCATTAATGATAACTGGGCTCGACTGCATAATTTCAATAATTAAGTGATTTTTATTCTTCAATTAATCTTTCGTCCATGTGAAAAGTCTACTCGCGTTGGCAAGCCACCATTAATAACGACAGTGCGAATCAGGTTTTATTCAATTTATTGCTCAGAATACTAATGAAAAATGCTCTTTCAATTCATCAATACAATTAAAGAAGAATATCATAGTGAATTTTTTCTGGCTAATGTTTGAACTCATGAATAAAATTGAAAAAAAATTCCGACTCAAAAGATAATGTTTAATTTGTTTCTAAAATCCAGGTTTCTAAAATCCCGAAAACTGTTGATTTGACATATTATGTATGCATGGTTCATTCCTGTAAAATGTATTCGATGCAATATACAATGTATAATGTTTTTCGTCTTTGAATGTATTTACAGTCAATTATAACTTTTCTGTAAGCATCTTCTTCAGGTGCTACATACAGTAATGCACAATTCCTTATGCATTTCTAAAATTATAAAGCATGCAGAAAACAACTAGTGCAGAAACAAGTTCAATGCACATTATGTGGAGAATTTGGGCAATTCCATTGTAAACATTTAATTGAGAAAATAACTCACAACTACAGGCTTTATATGACAGCGTAATTGCGAGTGAGCTCGTAAGGGGGGCAGCTTACAAAGGGGTTTAAGGGGTGTTGCCTTATACTGAAAATTAATAATTACAGCACCCCCTAGACGCTCGGGACGAATGCAATTTATGCACCACTCATTTGCATTTTATGATGGTTTATGGAAGGGTGTGCTTCGAAGGTTTACATTTATATAGTAACCAAATGCATTCTCCATTTTATGTGGCAATATATATATGGAAAATGAGAAGCATTCTCGCCCCAATGTATACCAGGTTTCGTTAGAAGGAAAATATTTGCCCAACGATATTGATTTTTTTGCTTAGCTGAAAAAACAGCTCGTAGTAAGTAATCGTAATAAAGTTTATGATGCTCGCTACTATTTTTGTATTTTTTTGCTGGCCTTAAATAAATATGCCATTGTTTGCATTTATTTAAGCTCTCGCTCTCTTGATTGCATTAATTATGCACGGTCTGTAAACATGTTTTCTACTTTTAGATATTCACGAAGGGTTGCGCCAAAATAGTCTTTGATCAACGAAAAATACGAACAAAAACTATAAACGCATTTGATCAGTGATTAAACGTTACTTGAGATTTGCTGAAAATTATTATTCGTGAATTTTATTAGTTCTGTTTTCAAACTTGAAACAGGGTTGTATTACAACCTAGAATTAGTTTCAACCATTTCGAAATTTGATACACATTATCGATCGAAGCGTCGCGACCACATTTGCATGTACAGGGTGGGGCGAAAATACTTGGACGATGTCATGGAAATGTTATAAAAGTGCCATAATGTCCGTAACTTGGGATGTCAACCTGCAAGTGGGAAATTACGTCAATTTTTTAAGAAAAGGACCGCAATTTATCATCTTAATTTGAAAACAATGGTCAAACAATGGCATCCATTTGATGATGTCTTGCTGAAAAAGCATCTAAAAATGACGTACTATTTTGGTCCATGGGCTACCTGGGTACTTTTTCATTTGTATCTTTCCTAAATGAGCATTATACGAGACCTTTTGATCAATTTGAACAATATACATGTACGTTATTGCACAAACAGGAAGATTTTTCACCCAAAGCACAAGCCTGGGCTTGGACCCTAGCAGTTGCAAAGGGATTGTGTAAGATTAGGGGGTTTGGCAGAGGGATATGATGGCAGCTGATTGGATTGGTAAAAGAGATTGCGGTGAAAGATGAGGGACTATCATACATGGATGGCTTTATTGGCATGTCAATAAGCAGAAGTGAGTGGATGAGGAATCCAGCCTGCAGGGGTATTTTTCTTTTATCACCACCTTGCTCCTCTTTTCAAAGCTCAACTCCAGCTATTGGATTAAATGACTAGACTGGAAATGATAATATAGCCGGAGCTAGGAGTGCTACGAGGGCATAAAGAGAGTGTAGGACGATGAATGAGCGCAAAACACAAGTTGGAAATCCGGGTCGTTAATTATAGGCTTTGCTTTTGACGATTTTACCAACTCCAGAGCCAGGCAAGAATGCAATTTTGCAGGCTTCCTAACGACGCTCCCCTGCAAGTACACTGGCATTAAAGATGCACCAACATGTTTATTATATGAGCACGAATGAGTTGCATTTCCCCGGAGATTTATTTCGCATCGTCAAATCCTCCGCCGCTGCAAATGAATGTGTCATGAGCGAGTGGCTCGTCAAACAATGCCAAAACTGCGAATGTTAAAGCTGAGCATTTGCTCATTGCTCACTTTTTTTTACTCGTAATGCAAGTACATTTTTGCCAATTTTCGGTGGGGTGATTTGGGCATCTGTTGTTCATAAATGACATTTTAGGAATTTTAACAAGTAGCATAAGTCAGCATGCAAAAAGCTGAGCATTTGCGCAGTTCTTGGCAAGTACCATTTGTCTCGTAATGCAAGTAATATTTTGACAGTAACATTTTTTGGGAGTGATTTTGGTGTAACTTTGAACTGAGCTGTAAAGAGCATTTGCTCAATTCATGTCCAGAATCATTTTTTACGTACTGCTGTTATAATTTTAACAATAATGACTTTTGGAGGTGATACCTGACATTTTAGTAATTTTAACAATAAGCTGTAAGTTAGCATGTTAAGGTGAGCATTTGCTCAGTTCATGTCTAATACCATTTATTTTGGTGTAAAGCGTGTAATGTAATGTAATTAATGTCTGGTTGCATTTAATATTTTAATAATAATAATCTTTGGGGGTGTTGGGCGTCTGTTGTTTATATCTGTCATTCAAGGAATTTTATCAATGAGCTGTAAATGAGCATTTGCTCTGTTCATGTCTAATACTGGAGATAGGACTACAGATTTTTTACTCCTACATCTTAACGCAACATGTCCTTATAAACCATGCAGTGATTTAAATTTGATTAAATAATGTTTAAGTCACACGAGTCAATTTCATGATGTATTGAGGATGTGTTGATAACCACAACACTGCATATTTCTTTTCTTAGAAAAACCAATTTTGCGGCCAAGATAACGTTATACGATTTCGTGTGAAATGCCAAACCAGCCATGAATACGTCATTTGTGCTGCCTGGTAATTTCTTGCAAAAATCCCATTACATTTCGAAGGTAATTAATACCAGCCTCGCATATTTTTAAGACTGACTTTCTCACGCCTCTATAAATACGCTCATTTAGATGATTTGTTTCCGTTTTTTTCCTCGTCTGCATTATGCTATTCCACTGTCTGCAACTTTTATCTGGTTTCATTCCCTTATCGGATACAAGAGCTGCATTTTTGCTATGTTTTTTTGCCCGTCTTCTTTTCCCCTCTTTTATGACAATGGCTGGAGATGAGTTTTTGGCCAGAGTGTGTGCTGGGAATCCATTGGCTGAATTGCTGGCTTAACAAATGGCATCTGCTCCCAAAGCACAAAAGCTAAGCTGGCGACGATTAAGGACTGCTTTCATCTCCTTTGATATCAGCTTGGCTTTTTAATCGGCTCTTTTTATGTCCCTGAAGAAACGTGAACGAAATTCTGATGTACGAGTTGTTAGCCACTGAACTACGTGAATACATTAACGGGTTTCCAGTTTGTCGCCCAATCCATTAGGTGTGATTTACCAAAAAAACCACCTTTGTTCATGATTATTGATCGGGCAGACAGCGAATCAACCGTTTTACTAATTAGCAGATTGCTTAGAAACACGTCAGTGTGCTGAAAATTAATAGGTGAAAATAGGGTGTATCAATCTCCGATAAAACCAAGCACATCAATGTCCAATTACCCAAATGTTAAAAAAAGTATTTAGAATGCAATTCGTGACATGCTGTTGAAAATACATATAGATTGACACGTATAAATACTTTAAAAAATTTTCCCCAAATATATGCAAAATTAATCTGAAATGTATTAGATAGCTATTATAGTGCATTGCAACATGTATTGCTTTATCAATTTCATGGTGCATGTTGTGATATGTATTTTTCGTTTTATCCGAAACCAGAATGCGTATTTCGTATTAAGCACGTATTTGAATACAATGAGCGATTTAAATTTTAAATGCATTTATAATACTAGTACATTATTAAATACATTTACAGTGGATCTCCCTTAAATATTGGAAAGTGGTTTTAAAGATGTTAAAATATCACATTTTATTCGTTACAACTAAGTAAAATCTGGCTGTAATCGACTTGATAGCTGAATTTATTTGGCAAATTTTGTCAACGTCTTTAGCAATTTTTTTAATTTCTATAGCTCATTTTGTCAATTTCTCTAACAAATTTTAAAATATCAATAACATTATTTATAATTGAACGATTAAAAAACATTTCATTTGTTGCCTGTGAGGTAAGAAATTGAACTGATTGCTGCGATGCAAAATCAAACTCAATTACGTACCATAATTACATCGATAATTGAAGTTGGCTTGCATAGCCCGGATATATTGTCAGAATTTTCATGTGATCAACTACATTCCCCAGGGATGAGCATGCGTAGTACCAGTATCCTGTGCAGCACCCTGTAATTATGCAGCTTGAATTCAGGGTGTCTTCTGTCTATGGCGAAATATATGAAGTGAAATATATCATCAAACGTCAAAAACGCACATTTTTTTCAATTTGCTGAGAACCTTCTCTTTCATGGCTTGGATATCTAAAACCCTTACACTGATGGCATCACATTTCTTACATTGGAATTGCTATCTCATACTACTGTCTTTGCTGTTTCACTATTACATGCCCTACATCTTATTTGTCTTGTACTGGAAGCCATATGGCATGCCTGCAATCCAATACACGATAAATCATTCCTGAAAAAATAATGTAAAAAGCTGGATTAAGTGAAGCTGCTGTTTTGTCTTTTTTTCAATTTTTTTTTTCTTTCTTATGAAATACAGCGTATAATTCCCATTACGCCAGCTCACGTTTATTGCCTGTCGTCGACCGAATTTTTAATTACACGAAAGCACTTACAGCGCTTCTAATGAAATTACCAGAAAAAAAGATTAAATAATAATAGGATGCGAAAAAAAATTTGGATTTGCTGACAGAAAATGGGCTACTGGCAGATTGATATTAGCGAAAGATGCAGATAAAAATGCTCGTAAATAAATCTGAGAATGCTTGAGAATTGACTTGCCAGATGCAAAACACCTAAAAAATTTAAAAAATGTAAAATTATGACACGATCTGATTCCGAATCCATGTCATGTAATACTTTATTATACTTAGTGCGATTACGTGCGTGAGTTAATTGACCATTATCTTTTGCGAAGGTTGCATGGAGTGGTTTTTGACATTGTTTTTAAATGTTTTTATTAGCAAACTAATCACCAGATCAAGCCTGCTGTAATCGCTGCGTAAAATTGATTTTCCGATGAAAACATCAAATTAAACCCACGAAATAAATGCTTCCTGAAAAGCTGTCTGACTGGGGACTTGATTTTTGATGGACCAAATTTATAGAAAAACAAAGGATGTCATGAACTTGCGGGGATGTGCAAATATTATGTCATAAATTTCTAAGCTTTTTCAGACCCTCCCTCTATGTCAATATTTGTCACGAATTCCGTACTTCCCCATTGTTGACGAAATCATTGATAACATTTTTTTTTATTTCAGCCAATGTTTATAGCAATTTAATAAGAAATAGTTAATTTCAGACCGTAAAAGTAAAGATGCACGTACCTGACTACCTGTAACATGAAAAATCACTGTAGGGCCTAAGTTTTTTTGTTAAATTGGTTCACAAATGATGCATTTAAACCTAATTCCATACCCCTTTATAATGCCGCAGTTATTGATGGATTTTTTTTCGATTTGAACACACTTTTAATAAAAATGATATGAGGAATGATAAATTTTAGTTCATAAAAGTTATAATGATGAAAAAACACTGTAGGGCTAATTTTTTTTCTGATAATTTGTTTCCCAAATGATGCATTTTGACCAAATGTTTTATTAATGAACACGTACATGTAGTTGGTCACTCCCACCTCCCACTTTTGTCATCATTTGCCTTCCCTCCCCCCCCCCCAACCCTGCAAAATGACATAATACTTGAACATCCCCAATTACTAAAAATGGTAAAGAACTTTTTTTTTTTTTTGAGTTTTGATATTTTCACAATTTTCATGCACCTGATTAGAGCTTCAGCTTCATGCTCTCTTCTGCTTCATAAAACAGCAACATTGCCTTCGGAGGTGTAAATTTAATTACATTTCTTAGTATGCTAAAACCAGATACAGCATATGTTCCCCCACATTTGATTAAGGTGTCAACAACTCTGCATATAAACAGTGTACATGTATGTTGTATCAACTCCTCAAACATGGAATCACAAAGATGAGTTTCCTGTCTCTGCATGATAGCTTTTCTGGACTTTACTGAAGTCAAGGAATGCGTTTGCAATTTCGTGCAATTCAGCATTTTTTTCTGCGCACAAATTCGCGACATAAAATTAAACTATGATGTGATTTGGTTTAATTAAAATCTTTGTACTTGGCAGGCAAAAAGCGAAGGCCAGCGTGCTCAAAATCGTGAACTTGTTTAAGTACAGCTGTTAAACTGGGAATTATCTAATTAAAGTCTAAAGTGGGCAGTTAAATCGTTCAGTTTACGAGGTTACAACCATTATACACTAATGATAATTTATTTTGATTATCTCGATCCGCTCTACTTGTTACTATTCAGTTGGACGTGTAAATAATTTTTCGACCCTCCCATGTTACAAATTCGTGTCGTGCAAACTGTTCCACATCCGAATAAATTATTAATTAATTTGACAGATAAAGTGCATTAAGCTGTTGTCACGAGCGGTCATTTGGAAACCATCGAAATGTCCGAAATTATACAAATGTGATACAATTGTATGTATAAGATGCATTATCAAAGAAAACAATTTTTTTTATCTTTTTCGCTTTAACAATTTCTTGATTTAATATTTGCTATAAATTCCACTATTTTTTTCTTGTCGATCCTTTCTCGACTGTGGATGTGACCAGATACCTAATGCCATTCCTTCTCTTATTTGCTTTGAAATTCCTCTCGTTTCTGAGATAAAATAATGGAAAAAAGCACGCATGGGATGTGCGGAAAATGATAAATTGTGTTTTGTTGCAGTTGAGAAGATACACTTTTTTACTTTCTCTCTCATCTACATGTATGGTATTGCATTCTTCTCGCAATTCAGCCTCGGAATTTGGGCAGTGCTGCCTGATTCATGAGAAAAGCAGCCTGGGGGCTTATGGTGCATTATCACGCTGTGAAACATAATAACGTTTTCTGACTCATTAAAAAGCATTACATTAAAACACAATCGTAATCAAGTTTACCATGGAAAACGCTTCAAAGGGTGCCCCACAAGTTGCGTCCCAACACGGTGCTTTTTCAACCACTTTTTCCCAAGAACCACTGATCAGAAAGTCATTTTTTATTCAAAAACCACTGATCAGAAAGTCGTTTTTAATCAAAAACTACTGATCGAAAAGTCATTTTCACCCGTGGCAAGTTGTATTATCAACAAAAATTATTGAATCTAAATGATACACTGATTGATCAATTTATTCGGAGTACTTCTTATTCCATAATTTTATAGTTATTTAGCATGTGTTCATTACATGTGTGACGTGTTACCCAAAGAAAATCCCTTCTGGATAATTTTGGTAGCACAGATAATTTCCTTTTGTTAAATGATTCATAAAATCACATACTGAAGATTTCGTTTCCTCTTCACATAAACCTAAATTGTTTCAAATATTACTTTACATTTTGTTGCATTAGTTGACTGTAATAATTAAATCAAATTTCGTGCTAAAATCAAGTACATGTACGTGTAATTTCGATTGCTCGTATAATTCCAAATAAAATTGACGATTAGCGTAGATTGAAATCACGAGGACATAAAACATTTGTTGTTGTAATTTCCTGCGTTAAACAATTGGACCTAAATTGTACAGCCTGCACATACTACAAAAATGACGTATGATCGTACACTATATGTGCTTAAACATTTTGCATAAACCAGTCATTATACAATAAATCAAGAATTTTTAGTAGATCCTTTTCAAATTTCATTAGCAATACAATATTTACATAGCTGTGTGATTCAGAATAGACTTCAAACTCAATTATTCCCAAAAGTGGGTGCATCCATTTGTAATATCTACATTTCATGTAAGTTTATTTACTTGTGCAGTGTATCAGTGATAGACATAGATATGGATCTTCATAGTGCACAAATGAATCATGGTTTATCCAGCAACCCCTTTGAACGACCCCTTCTTCATGCAGCAAAGCAATCGATTTATTAAATTGTTGTTATGTGGAAAAGGCACCTTTTCATAGCAAGGGTTTGGCAGTCGTTATTTTCGACTGCCCAACATAAGGGAAGAATGGGAGTAATCCGTGGCAAACTTTGTAATATGTGAAGTCAGTGAAGATGTATCGACCTGGGCCCCTGTAGCCCCGAAAGGGCCACGTTGCCATGGCAACTGGAGATGTCAACCGTGAGCAATTCTCTCATGCTTTAATGCACTGTTTTACCGCTGCAAATGTAATAAACTTGGATCCGAATTCGTCGATATAGCCAGACGCATCGAGTTCATATAGATTTTCCCTTTTTATATGGAGTTCATGAATTTTTCAACCAGAACCACTCTTAAATATGTTATTAAGCTTTCTATTGCCCGAAATAACCGGGCCAATAAGAAAGTTTACGATAAATTTGGCTGGTCGTCAACGTGGCCTATGTCACTTTTATATATTGTATACAATATACAAACAAACAAGCGATATACGGGGCCTCGATCTATATTTGAGGAGGATGTAACATATTGCCAGCTCTACGAAATTACATAAAGCTCCCATTTCCTCTTATTGGCATCGTGCGAAAACACAACCAGAATCCATAAAATACATATCAGATTATTTATTTAGCACGTCGTAATAACTGTGGGTCGGGTAAATATTTAATATTCGATATACAGTTCGGTTTCCACGTCCAATTTAATATTTTCGATTATGCATACATTGTACGTGCATTTGGCTCGAGGTCGTTGAATGGTTTGGATTAATGGGAAAGATAAGTGACGTCACTTCCGCTTCCTCGAAGGGTGATCAGAAACGAATAAATGGGATGAAAATTCGATACATTTTGAAAAGAGGAAATTGGGGAAATGATCGAAACTGCAAAAATAGGATGTGTGAACAACATTTGCTGTAAATAAGAAAGTGTGAATGGTATGAAAATAAGGAAATCTCAAAAAGGAAATTTGAGTGGAGATATAAAGGAACGAGACAATTTGTGACATAAAAGTTGACATAAAAGTTGACCAAAAGAACTTTGAATTGAGCGAAACTTGAAACATTTTTAAAATAAAAATGTGTGTCAAAAACCTGTCCATATTTTGTCATTTGTGTTTGTCATCCAATTTTAGAAACAGAGTTAATTGTGCTTTACAAAAGCCAATCATTTTTGCTCAAATTTTTGTGCAAATCAAATTTTTAGAATTTTTTTTCACTCAATTCGATATTATTTCATTCAATGATTTGGTGATTTCAATCACAAAAACCGCATTTAGTTAAAAATGCTTACAAAACCGGATGGCAAATGATGGTTTTAACCAAAGTTTCTATAAACACAGACAATAAAATGTCAAATGTTTGAAATTGTTATCGAAATTTGAGCAAAATATGTATTGATTTTACTCACGCACAAGCGCATTTGCATTTTTCGTTTTTTTGAAAAATCCTTATCATTAGTCATTTCACCAGCACCCCCTTCCCTAAGATTATGCCACAGTACTTGAACATCGAAATTTGAGCAAATGATTAATTTTACTCGTACAAAAGCACATTTAACCATTGAAATTGAGAATTGTGAGTCTCCAGCATGCATCAGAAGCCAAAAAACACTTAGAAAAACATTTTCTTTATTTTTTCCCGGTCGTTATTGATAGTTTTCTTTCAGGGGATCCTTCGGCCTCCCTAATTTGACTATTTTTTGGTGTGTAGGATCGGTGCCATGTGTATTTTGCCAGACCATTTGCCAGCTCGTTTTCGTGCCAAAAATAAATTGGAGGAATTTGCAAAAGCCATTGCTCGTAAGAGCTGCTAGTGAATGGGGAGAGTTGAAAATAAGTTGAAAGCTGGATGTAATTTGTACATCAAACGCTCCTCCATTAATCGTAATCCCCTACTTTTAGGAATGAGCCATTATTTGCGCGAAATTACGACAATTCACTCCACTGGGCTATTAACTTTTTTCGCTTTCAACCAGCACCAGCTAATACCCTTTGTTTCAATGAGTTTATTTCATCACTTTTTCCAAACTATTTTCACTGCAGTGTTTCTCTTCATTTCTGACGTGGATGTTTGTGCCAAAATTTGGTCTTGACAGCCTCCAGAATTGTTACTATGGCTCAATCTGGCAGCTGTTGTTTTCAATGGTTGCCTTTGTTGCCAACCACTCTCATTTCAAAGAAAAATGTTTCTCATTTATATAACCCAGCAAAATGAAATCCGGGCTTCTTTGTGTAACGCTGCATTCTCATTGTTTACGACATAACCATTTGCGACCATAATAGCTGCACAACCTATTTTATATTTAAACGGCGCTTTTTGGGCTGGCTTTGGAGACAATGCTCGCATACAGGGTGGCGCAACAGTTGGGATTTTTATATTACTGTTTTTATATCACTCCTTAATGAAATGCTGCTGTATACCGAAAGATAATGCCTAACCCAAATGGCGATACTTCCTAGTATCATCCACCCCAATCATGAAATAAACACGTTTACCCCAATTGTTATTCTAAGCTGCAGGGAATACTTTGTTTTCAAATTCTATTGTCTATTGTTTTTGTTTGTTTTTTATTTGCGTATTTTTTCCATTATGGAACGTAACTGATATCCATGGTGTTTGACGTTTTGGTGAATTTATTTCAAACGAAAGTGTAGTGCTTGTAATTGAAAGAGTAGTGTTTGTAAAGTACAGGGTGGGGCATGAGCATTTCATTATTTAATGTTGGTACTGCATGCTTTAACGTTTTAAAAGGTCAGGCAAAACTCACATATACAGAGGGGTTGTTAGCATCTTGCTTACGCAAATTTATTGCAAATTTTCCTAGCAAATTTGTTCATTTGGAGCTCTAGGACCCTAAATTTTGCAAATTTTACTAGTCAGTAACTCAGTAAGAGCTCATTAGACGATTTGTGTGAAAATGAAGACGATTGGTATCAGTAAACAACTGACTGGGGCGTTACAAGTGTTCATTTTTTGTTACAATTCGTGTAATTAATTCTGTCTTACCCTGATTTGATGTACCTGAATGGTTTGATGCATTTTTAAAAAATGTAGGATCCCAGAACTTAATTGCACTAAACGGTAAACTAAATTCTACTACCCCCTGCACACACTGGTGTGTTTTTTGGCTGACCACCTTCACAAATTTTAGCAAAGACAAAGTTAAATAGTTGAGTTGTTTCTGCCCCACCCTGAAGTTGCAATGGATTATTAAATTACAGGGTGAGCATAAAATATTCCTGTCATTTCAGAGACCAATTTATAAACAACTGTTAGGTACCAATTTAAATTTCGAAAAATGTAGAACTAAAGTTTTATTTCACACATTTGGTGGCATTTATTTCACACATTTATGGAATCAAAAATGTCGTAAAAGCAGACGTTCAAAAATGGTGAAACTATTTACATGTACATAATGCTCATCGAATCTAGGAATACAACTGGAATTAATTTCTGTCCAAGCAAAATCAGCTTGGAAAAGTAGCTTCCATCTGCATACACAAATTTGGTGAAATTCATCATGCATTTTTTGTTTGCTGAAAGTGTCCAGCGCTGGCTTTGTCCACTGTCCAGCCAGTGGGTTCTGGTCGTTAGGCATTCAAATGTCGCTTATGAAGGCTGGCAGGGCGGTTTATGTATACAATTTGGAGGGGAAGTTAATAACATGGGTTGGTCACGAGCCATCGATGTCTATCTGGCCGCCCCCTAATGGGCTTTCCATTATAGTTAATGGTGAAGGAAGGGAGCCCCAGCCTGATGAGATCCGTTGATAAATTCAATTTGTAGCTGAGTTTCAGCTCGGATGGCAAAATCGCTGGACTTTCCATGCTCAGCTTGTCGAAGCACTTTATCGCGCAAATGGCTTTCTGCTTTTATTTAGCTAATCACGTTTGACCATCTGGACCAGAGCGACAGCCTCGTGGTGACAGCCCACACTATCACAGTTGGTGATGCAAATTAAGCAATGCCTTATGGTGCTGTTTACCACATTTGTACATGTAGTGGATTTAATAGACTGCACTACACAATATGCATGTCCTGCACCCCCACGACATCATTTTTTATCATCATATTTTGGGTTTGAAATGTAAAAGTGATGGCGTAGTGCAACGTGTGATGTCAAACTGGTGGCATGAAACGTCAAATTTTAAGAAAAAACGGATAATTTATCATAAAATGCACCTTAATTGGCTGTTATACAGGACAGGTCACTGATCCTTGAATAGATTATGGCTTCAAAATTGTTTAACCATATACAGGTACATGTAGAATGGTTTGATCACTAGGGCATAACTTGTTTTTCCAAGCTCTTATTTCTGTTAAACCCATTTGCAGCCATTTGTTTCTATAAAACGTGAACAAATTCTGAAAAACGTCGTTCAAAGCCGGACAGAATATGACGTCCTGTATGGACATGGTTTAAAAGTATAACTGAGTTTGAAATTAATTTGGGACATGATGATGTATCACAGAAAATAAGCATGGTAAAAAGGGTCTAAAGATGACGTCATGAGGACGACCTATTTTTACCATGCTTATTATTATTATTATTATTATTATTATTATTATTATTATTATTATTATTATTATTACCATGCTTATTTATACTTCACTTTCAAAATCTTCAAATCTGGCGATCCGAATTACACCCACTTAGGCAATGTTTAGCACTTTAAAACTTTGCATACATGTTCGTTACTGGTGACAATACTTCTTTCCAGG